>VZTN01011650.1:433063-454198 GCA_013400515.1 Erpornis zantholeuca
GTGCCCGGCAGGGACTGCCTCTATGTCTGTCCATCTGTCCGCGGCAGGAGATGCCTGTCTGTCCCTGGCCGCAGCTGTCTGTCCACGACAGGAGCTACCTGTGTGCCTATCTGTCCCCAACAGGAGCCACCTGCCTATCTGTCGGTCCCCGGCAGGAGCTGTCTGTCTGTCTGTCTGTCTGTCCCGGCCCGCCCCGCCGCCCCGCTCACCATCCTGCCGCTGCCGCCGNGGCACGACGGCAGCTCACGGCAGGTCCCCCGTCCCGGTGCCCGCTGCTGGAGCCCGGGCAGGACGCGGTGCGGTCAGCCCCGGCTGGACACTGCCTGGCACGGCCGGGATCATCGGGTACCAACCTCCGGAGGGCAAGGAGCCGGGAGAATGACAAGGAGGTTTCTTGCCAAGGGTTTCTAAGAACTGCCCTTAGCAGAGCAGGAGAAGAAATGGTGGAGTCGATAGCCACCCTTACCCAAGGACAGGAGGTTTGTGGGGAGAAGCAGCACTTTTCGTTCGATTACTACTGAGCTGTGAGCTGCTGCCAGAGGCCTGACAAGAAGCAGGAGGTGAAGCTCCCGGCACATGGCTGCCATCATCCAGGCTGTGTCTGCAGCCACCCAGCCTGTCCGAGCGGAAAGGACAGCAGCAGGGCTGTTAACAGGAATGCGGTGATTGGTGTTACGTGCAATGAATTCATGGGGTTTGGTGCTTCGCAGGGTTATCTCATTTCCTAGGTTTATTTTTTAAATAATTATTTGTAGAGTGAGAGATTTCAGTGATTTGAGAGTGGGTCCTGAAGGGACACAATGAAGAGCTATTTGGGGAAAACCCCTCTCCCCTTGATAAAGATGAACTTCTGCCCTCCATCAGCCAAACTGGCACAGGCAGCCCTGTGGGTGCCGAAAGCCCTGTGCCACCCACCTCATTGCTGCTCTTTGGTGCAGGGGTCATGGGATGCTATAGGGGACCATGTTTTGAGCCAAGGCTCTGTGCCTGTCTGGCAGGGAGGGTGTTGCTCTTGGTGTGGTGATTCTGAGGCACTCTGCTCGTGGCTCTGTCTCTCATCCTCAGCCCTCTAGTGCTGTGTGTGTTCAGCAGGCACATCAAAACCTGGGTCAAAGCCCTACACCAGGCACGAGTTCTGCTTTTTGCAGCCCTTCCACCAGCCCTGTGCTGTCTCTGCCCTCCCACAGCCTCCTCTAAACTCCCCTCAGCCTTTCTGTCCCACACAACAAGTGACTCTCCTGTGACCTCCCCAATAAAAAACAGGGTCTCTTCTCAAAAGCCTCTTGAGCCAAAGCCTGGTCGGGTCCAGGCCCAGGGGAAGAGAACCAACAAAATTCCATAGCTTGCTGTATTCCCACTGCTGTGGGAAGAGGACTAGTTTAGCATAGAAACATGTACACAAACCCCTCTGTATTTCCTGGACAATATCTGATATTTGTTTAAACACACACCTGCTGGAGCTAGCATGACACAAGCAGCAGATGTGATCTCCTGGTTTTGTCTCTGTGCTGTGATTCCAAGGAGCACCCACGCCTGCTGCAGGGCAAGAGGTGGTCCTGGACTCACAGACCCATCCTCATGCCTCAGCCAGCCAGCAGTACCTGAGCGGAATAAACACCATATCATCTAAGAATTGCATGGTATGCTTACTGCCTTCAATTTATAAATTAACTTCTATTATACAGAAATGAAACTAATTTTCAGGTTTATAAAACCTGAGTGACTGGTGGGCTTTGAAATTACAATAAGAACTTTAGTATCCTCTCTTCTAGTGCTTTAGTATCTTTTCTTTTTCTCTTTGTATGACACCTAAATAAGCAATACAGTGATTTTAGTGGCAACGATTAGCAACTATCAAAAAGATTTGGACATGCAATTTAGGTAAGTTATCCAAAATTCACATTAGTACCTATATTTTATATTTATATTCTTCAAGGTAAATCATACTGGAACTGAATTTATTATTGCTTTAGCCCTTCTTTTGATAGTGAATTGATTCTGTTGGTTTTCTCTAGTCCATTTGTGATTATGGGAGAAATTTGGGCAAAGAATCTTTAAGTCAGGATTGTTTGTGTTTCATTAGACCGCTCACCCTTTGCAGCCCCTGGCCCAGGATATGTCCTTGGCCACCTCTGCAATTTCTACTTGGGTAACAGAAATCTTCCAAGTAAAAGAACAGAAATCAAGTGATAAAAAAATCATAATACACTTCTGGTGTGACTCTTTAGAGATTCTTCATTCCTTTGACACCATGTAATCAGTACTTCCTAGAATTCTGAGATCAGCAGCTATTTCTGTGTATATCCACCAGTCTTTAGTTGAAGACAACACCCAACATGTTTCTGTATGTCAGCCCACTGTTGTGTGTACAATGAAGACAACAATACTCCACTTTCCAATCTGTTGTTGTGCTCTGGTGATGGGGATTCTGATCTCCCTTGGCACAGCACATTCAGGTCTCCCAGACTATACTGGACCTCCTTGCAGAGATCTGGCACTGGCCCAACCTGCCACTTGCTGCAGCAGAGCAAGTACATTTGGGTATGCAGAGGGGAGGCTGGAGCAGGATGACTTTGGTTTCAGAGGGTTTCCTGCTTCCCGTAATGTGCAGGGTGGATAGGGATAGGCTCAGACAGAAGGGCAAGCTGGAATTCACCTGAGAGGCTGAGCCTCTTGCCAAGGGCACAGGTCACCCTCAGGTGAAAGGTGTCTGGAAAGTCCTCCATGGGCTGCACCTGCACACAGCCTCTCCTTCCTCCCACAGCCCACTAAGTGTCCAGTGCTGATATACAAACAGCAGCCTGAGCACTGTGCTGCTGTAAAATTATGTAAAATTCTGCAACCTTTCTGGCAGTTTGTGAGTAAGTGTGCCTTATATTTTTTCTGCCTTTGTGGCAAAAATTTATTCATTCAGAAGGGAGGTGCTGTGGCCTTGCAAAAAAGATATTCATCCGTACCTGACAAATGATTTTATTGAGAGCCAATTTCCCCTGGCCTTTGGTGTGCTTGTACGCAGTTAGTTCTAACAGCATCCTCAAGCCCTAGCCAGTTCAGCAATATAAATGGGCCATCTGCAAAGCTGCACACACTGTTTCTTCAATTAGATGGAAGTGAAAATATGCAATATAGCAATTTATAACTTCTGGTTATAACCTTAGAGAATGCAGTCATAGACTGTCATGGTCTGTGTATGCAAGGCCATCCTCCTTTTCCTTCTTTTTCTCACTGTTGTGTGATCCTTACCAACAATGCAAAGTCATATGTGAGTTGCCATGGTGGAGGGGCTCCTCCCAAGACTGTCTGAGCAGAGTACATTCTAAACATTGCACTCCAGAGCCCAAAATACCTCAGCAGTAACACAATCCTTTCTCCAAGTGGTTGCCAGCATTGTCTCCTACCAAAGACCCCTAAGGATGCAGGTCTTTTCAGCATACTTCCTTCAAACACAGCCTCACATCCGTTGTTCAGATATCATGTGTTCACTTTTGTCTTAAATTAGCCTGCACGGTGACTTTTTAGTGACTCAAAGTGAAAAAGAATCTGTCCTTCTACTGATGCAAACCAAAAAGGAAGTTTTATATATATATATATGCATTGGTAGGCTTCCAGTACTTCACACTACCAAACCATGAAGACAGCTGATGCAGAGTCTAGATTAGGAATAAAAATAAACACAGGAGATGTGCTGCCCTGCATAGTTTGGATGGCTCCAATTTTCAAACCATGTATTTTAAACCCCCAGTAGTTATATTTGAATTCTTATTAAAGATCCTGAGCAAAATTTAAATTACATTAATGTAGACTAACTCAACAGCAGAGAAACTGCACAAGTGCAGGCTTTGTCCTCAAGAAAGCTTCCAAACCCTCAGGTCCTCTGGTTATCTGTTAAGCTGAGCTGGAGATGGGAGACCATCAATGTTATCATCAATACATCAATAATATTTTAAATGGGAATTAAGTTGGGAAACGTCACCAGGTCAGGTCCAAAACCTCCTCACAGGTGCCCTTGAGCACACAGATAGGGAGGGAATTGAGGAAATTACTGATTCCTCCAAGAGCTGGCTGGTCACTGGCATCACTCCCTCCTCTCCCCCAGCTTTCCATGTCTGCTGCCATGGAGCTCTGCTCTCCCTGCGCGTGATCCACCAACGCTTCCCTTCCTCAGCACTCCTCCGACCTGTGGGAGTAGGGACTGCACCCGTGGAAATGTCTCATGTGAAGGAGAAACAGGCCCTGGAGGTACATTTGCATTAAACTTTCTGGTTAAAGTCTCTGGGCACATTCCTCTGGGTATTTTCTTTAGCTTGTTCTTGTATGGCTGCTCACATTCAAGAGCTAGTGTCTAATATCTTTGTTTCCTACGAAGAAAACAGCTCATTGCTTGCATTTCCCCCCTCTGATTGCTAGTTAATGAAATTGGTTCCAGCTGTAACATTGCTGCAATGAGCTACAAAGAATCACTTGTCTCAACTGTTTCAGCTACAGCTCACAGACAGCACAGTTATCCAGGAGACTGGAAGAATGCAGTCAAGAATAATGCAAAAATGCATAAAAGCTGAGGCTCATCAATCTTTGGTGCTTTGCTATTGTATCTCTATTGTACTCCAGCCTCGTAGCTCCAACATATTAGCTATGGAGCTGTTTGGTTGCTTTCTGGAATCTTGTTCCTTTGGAAAAGTAATTCCAAATGACAAGGTGCTTATGCTGAATGAGAAACAGTGTAGTGCTAGCCTGTGCAGCAGGTGCTGCTAAACAAGGGCTATCTGAGGGGTCTCTGCTGTATTTCCCTTCCCTCCCACCAGTGTCCCTCCCCTGTGCTTTGAAGAGAGGGCCTTTCCTGCATTTTTCATGTCACTTATCATCTGCTGTGTAACTCAAAATCTCCAAAGGCCCAGTTCAAGAACCCAAAGCAATTTAGCAGCACATCCCTGGTAATTTCAAACCAACAAATGGTAAATGCTGGCTGTAGCTTTATTTGTCCTTCATACTGTGAGAGATTGCTCCTTTACTTTTGGAAATGATAACACAGATATCCTCCATTGTGGCATATTAAATATCTGGGGTTTGTGCTTAAGAGGTGGGCCCAGGTTTCCTGTGGGTATCAAGACCTGTAACTGTTAAGTTGCAAATCTTATTGAATATGTTGATGGTCCAGTGAACTTTCTCCTTTGCTACCCTTTCCCTCTGAATCAACTACCAGTGATGCCCTCTTGGTGCTTCAGAGGTAACATTCAGCTTCCTTGTTGCTTTTACTCCTCCAAGTAATATTTTGAAATAATACTAATTATACAGCATGCTAATATTTCTTGTACCATTATTAGCAAATACATGTTTACTCTAGCTTTCCTTGTTTGAGCTGAATCCGTGAGCTATATCCCATGTGGTATCTTTGAAAAATACTTGGATCCATTCTGTGCACAGGTGAAGTTTAATATCCTTTTTCGTCACTAGGGACAAACTGTTCTACGGCTTTAGGTCTGAGTTTCCAGAGGACTACAGCTCCCATGATCCCCAAGAAGAATTGGACCTGAGCTTTGACAGCGAGGACTTTATGAAAAGGAGGAAGTATACAAAAAATTCCCTTGTTTAAGCAAGAGAAGTAAAGTTTGTAATTTAGTAGGGAATGCTAAATAGGGAATAGTAAAATCTGTTGGAAAATCCAAGTGGATATCTGTGATGAGAGAGGTCCAAAGGCTGAAGCTCTAAGTAAACCCTGTTGATTTGTCAAATAGAAGGGCTCTTAGCCAGGAGTTTATAAAAGTTAAAGCCAGGAGGGTTAATGACTTAAAAGAATGTGAGTGTCTTTCAAGAAATGTAAATTCTAGTGAAGTGAAAGGAAAGGGAAGACTGAAAGCATGAAGTACTTGCCTCTGTGCCCAGTGTGTGTCAGCTGGTCTTTAAATGCACAGTGGAATGAAGGTTCCAATTCCTCCTGCACAGGGAGAAATGCTGTGATCACGAGTGAGGAAGGTGATAGGTGCTTGCTGCATGTTAGAGCAGCTTTATTTTTTGTAATGGGCTCTACAAGGGGTAAGGGCTTAGCTGGAGAATTAAAGTGACCTACCTGCCTCTGGTAGGGTGAGCTGAGGGGCTGAGAAACTCAGACACAGACTCGCTGAGAGCAGCTAGTAGGAAACACAGGTAGCCCTGTGTTTCCTGTGTCTCTGCCTACAACTGCAATCTCCTTTCTGATCTCTCCTTTCGAAACTGGAGGTGTTGGTGATGATCTAACCAGCACCTGACTAGCCAGACATTTGTACTTGGAGGGCAGCTGGATGGTGTGATGGGGGAGCAGATGTCACCCTGGCAAATCCCTGCAGAGGATTATACCAAAATCTCTGTAATTTTCCTTTCAGCCTTAAACCACCCACTTCCACCCAAACAACAATGAATAAACTTGAAAGGCCCAGTGTGTTGAGCTATTGCACTGAGTGGACAAGAGGTAAACTCTACACTACCTGAGAAATTACCCCTGTGGTGCATTTGCTGATGACTACTGTGTATTCCGACTTCCCTGTGTATTTCTATATAGTGAATTATATTGTAATGCCGGAAGAGCCTTCCCTCCTTCTCCAATAAAAAAATAGAGCCAAAACAGCCAGCATTGGATGTTTAAAAAGATTCACCACATAGTTTCAATTATTGGTCTGACTTTTGCTGTGGCTGGTTGCACTCATCCTCAGGAACAGAAAATACCTTTCTGTAAACTAGCAATAATTAAAAAAAAAAAGTCTTTCTAGCTTAGGCTAACTTCAAAACACACACTGCACTTTTCTGGCCTCTGGTAGAACCATCTAATAGCTCTTGTGAATCAGTCTGGGGACAAAAGCGGTCTTCATTCTGGTTTTGGTTTTGTGTGTGGCTTTGCACTGATATGAACACTAGATATACTAAAATTGAGATTTTGAGGTTTTTAATGTTAAATGTGGAGCTACATCTATTTGAGATCTCCAGCATTTCCCTTGAGATTGATTTTTCCTCTGATAATTTGTTTTACCAGTGTTTTCGATTCTTAACTTGAACCGTCTTGGTTTCATCAAAACTGGTTTCATATACTGTGTCTTTGATGCTAGGGAGGAGCTATCTCCCTCTTGTTTTAACATGAATTAGTTTGTTGAAAGGCTATTTCTTTTTTTTTTTTTTTTAGAATAAGAACCTGTATCTGCACCACTGTCTAGTCTGCTTGAAATAGTTCCACCCCAGACAGATGAAGCAGTTTAGTTGTAGCTACAAAGAACTTGACAAAGAGTGTAACATCTGTCCAAGAAGCAGGATAAGTTGCTTGTGCTCATCTCCGGGCCACCAGTAGGACCAGAAACAGAAAATCAGTGTATGTGTGTGCCATGCTCCAGTGTAGATGTGTCACACATGGGAGACTGGCATTGTCCTCACAATGGATGTAGCAGAAAGCTGCCCAAATCTGGACATCACTGGCCTTTACAAAAATGGTTTGTGAGTACAGCTAACTCCTTATCGCTGTGTGAATCCCAGCTTTGCTGCATTTTTTTGTCATGACCAGGACTGATGCAGGAAGAAGGGAAATCCAAATCCTGTTCTTTCATGGAGGTGGAGGGACACAAGTTAGTGTGGGAGCTGGCTGTGGAATTAGTGCAGTGGGATGATGTGTATGTGCACATGTAAAACAGGAGCTGTACTGCAGCACGAACTACAGCTCGGAGGTGCAGTGCTATCTTTGGCTGCACAGAATCACACGGATTCAGCAAAGCCCCTGCATTTGCCTGCGTGGCCAGCGAGCACACTGCAGTTTGTTTGTGTGGATGGAACCATTTCAAAGAGTGCAGGATCACACTGCTGCTGGAGCAGTTTGTCTTCCCTGCTGCAAGCACAGCAACATCTGCAGCCCCACAAGAAGTGTGCTGGGGCTTTGCTCACCTCCTTTCTTGCTGCTTGGCTAGTTTCCCCATTCTTTTCTCCCTTCTTTTCCCTACTCTGACAGAGAAGCCTTGTGGGGAAGGCAAAGCTGAGCATTTCTGAAGCAGTGGAATGCAAACAAACCAGCTCCAATTGAGCCTTGACTGGGAAAATCTGTGCTGCACTGTGGCCATCACAGTGTCCAGTATGTATGAGCTACAAGTGCCAGGCAGGTGAAGAGCCTGAAGGACATGAAGGACCTCAGTCCTTTGATGGTGACAGTGTTTGTGAGAAATAGATTACAACTAATTTGTGAATTAGTTATAAAATGTTAATTTTATCTGTGCTTGATGGGCATGAGTAGTGTATAAAGTCAGCACCAGCTGCCAGAGTATGCTGTGCCTCTCTTCAAAACCTTGCACAAGTGGTGCTTGTGATGCGGGTGAATGGTGATGCCCACATTTTCCCAGGCAAAAATAGAAGAGCAGTGCAATGTGCAGTGAGACACAGGGGTGATGATCCAGCATGTAACTCCAGAGCTGCTGGCCATCAGATCTGTAGCTGGGACCTGTTTTTATTAGCTGAAATAAGCAAGTACAAATGCAAAGGTGGAGAGGTGTGAGCTTCTAACTGAGAAGCAGAACCACCAAGCATCAAATTGGGAGGAGGCTAGCTCCAACTTGTACAGCTGTTCTGTCCCAACAGCTTGCCCGATGGTGTAATACATTAAAAACAAGAGTAATCCTGCTGTCCAGTAACATGTACAGGCTAGTTACTAGAATCTTAACTGCAGCTGGAAGCAGAGAGTCAGGAATGAATATCACAGGTAAAGCCAACCCAAATCTATAGTGACAAATCTTTTCAAAGATTGGCCATTAGGATGACAGACTCTAAGTTACATGGGCTTCCACTGCTTACCAGACTTCCATTTGCTGCCTGCAAGCCAACAGCCTCATTTTGCCCTGTGGTAACATCCAGCTACAAAAATTTCTAATGCAGTTTTATGTATGGAACTTGCTGGGGTTCTAGGCAACACCTCTTTTCTCACATGGAAGAGTGATCTCTTTAATGGGATTAAAGAGAAGATATCATTTCCTGCTCCCATGCCTAAAGTAAGAGAATTGTTAATTGAGAAAGAAATATTATTGAGGCTCTTTTTCTAACTTAGGCTAACATCCTCAACTATATGCCTTGGTTTCCATGCTTTGGGAAAAAGAGAAAGGAGTAACAATGGAATATTCTGATGCCAAAACAGTGATGGGCCCCAAGCAGCAAGGTCATTGCTGTCATGGAAACTGCCCGGGCTTTGGGCTCTTCTGACAAGTAATGCCTATGGTGATGGTCTGAAAATCCATCCTATGTTCAGGATTGTTCCTGTGATTCCTGTGTCCTCCTGTGTACTGAAAATATTTAAAAGTTTTTAAAAGAAGGGAAGATGAGGCAGAGTTCTCCATCAGGCACCAGTACCAGAGCATTTTGTGCATAAAGTAATCCTGAAGAATCTCGTGAATCCATGCATGTCATCAAAATGCCTGCAGGATTACCCAACAGAGCTCTTGATTCATAGGACTAGGACTAATGCACACCAGGAAAATAATAGATTGTATTGGGTAATCTGTGTGTTTGGATACCCAATCCTTCAAGCCAGGTCATTCTTGTAGGCCTGGGAAATCCTTGAATGAAAAATTCTGCCATTGCTACAGGTCGTCATTAAAACACAGAGGAAAGTCCTCTGCATTCCACACACTGTGTAATACTGAGAAGAAAACACTGTGAGTAAAAATCCTGCCCTAATCGTTAAATTCCTGCCAACCAGAAGTTGATACTTTTTGTCCTTATGGCTGCAGAAACTGGACCTTGGATGAATTTCCTGTCAGCAGTGAGTCTGATCAAGCACCATGCATCTGACAGCCAGCCTAGCACCGCCTCGGCACATGCAGCAGCAGGGCTCCAATGGATTTCATGTGCAAAGAGGCCTGAAAGGCATATTAATTTTTAATTAAAAGTTTGGCTTTCAGGTTTAGAAGGCCTCCCTAAGATATGTGTCAGTAATATGTATAATGCTATGAATGAGAAGGTAGGTCTTTCCCTACTGAGAATAAATATACATACGTGTGTTTTTATACATGTGTGTAGATACATAAAAATATTTTTAAAGCAAGACATCTGGCCCAGTAGCACCTCTGCAGCAATGAAAGCCTCCTGCCTTGCTCTGGTTGCATTCAGTGCTGCAGCAGTTTCACAAAGCATGGTGGCTCAGGAAGCTCACTCTGGAGGAGGAGTCCCAGACGCTGGTGCAAAGAGTTTCAATCAGAAAGAAAAACCCTAAAAATAATGTTGTAAGCTAGTGTTGACATGTGTGGAAAGAGCTTGGCAGAGTTATGCAAAGGACTCACTCGTGTAGTGTAGATTTTTATGCAGGGAAGGCTGGCTTAGTTGGGGTTTTTGGTGAGGAATATTTAGGAAAGAGCTGAGAAGTGGAAAAGGACACAAAGAGAGAGACAGAGAGTTCAATGGTTTGTGCTCTAGAAAGTAGAAAATTGATGTTTCCTTGGAAAGAATTGCACCTGTTTCACCACAGTTTTTTCAGCTATTTAGCCCTCTTCAGATCATATGAATATTTTAGAAGTTTGGCAGAAGGTATGCAGAGTCAGACTTTGAAACTCCCGTCTTGTTTTTGGATGCTTTCCCACTACTGGAAAGCTTATGGAAAAAAAAAAAGCAACTCTAGAATATCATAGCACTTCTTCTCAGGGAACTGCACCTGGTTTTTCGTTAGTAAGCACTGTATGTGCCTCTTTCCACAGCCCAGCACTGTATTTACTGGAACCCAAGTGTGTGTGGTAAGTAACACCAGAGTTCCTCCATAGGATGTACCAGCCATACCTTACACAAAACTCCAATAAATTAGCCACTTTCAATCATTTCTCCCCCTTCTGGAAATGCATTTACATATGTGTTCTCTTACCCATGGTGAAGAAGTGTTGGAAATATATTATTAAGTGTAACATTTGTATTTGAATAAGGGACATCCATTCATTGGGATAAATCCTTGAAATCAGGGTAGTTCTGAAATGTGAAAGCAACATTAAATTTAAAAAATTAAAACTTAAAAAAATAAAATAAATAAAAAACCAAACACATGCCATTCTCTCCAGGTGAGAATCTACAATTAAATGAATTGACTTTTAACTAATCAAAAATTCTTTAGACATGTTTCTGCTCTGGCAACTGGCCCAGCATTAGGCTGATTGATGTGGCTTCTGAAATTATCTTTAGGACTTTCCACGCTGGTCAAAAATATTCCCAACTCCTAATAGTCCAGCTGGCCTAGAGATGGAGTGGGAGATATCTTCCTAGATCCTGCATTCAAAAATGCAGTCTTCCTTTTGGCAATGTAAGTATATATATCTTTGGTACTCTTCCAGCCACTCACTTAAATAAGACCATGTACTGAGTATTAAGTGTGAAAGAAATATACATGTCTTTAAAAGTTAACAAGAAAAGTATTTTTGTTTGTTTAATTTAGAAGCTGGCACTGTGCCTCATGCTCTTTACAATTGCCAACACTGACAACTTTGACTTCTTCCAGGCCCTGAAGGTGGGTAGAGATGCTGGGTGCACAAGAGGACAGGATTGACATCTTTCCATTTGGCTGACTTTGTCTGATTTGGCAGAATAAAACTCTTTGGCATTCCTGGTTTTGAGAAATCTGCAAACTAAACTAGGTTAGCTGAGCTGTTGCCTGAGGTCTAGGGGTTGCTATACTGTGATAGCATTTCAACAACAAAAGGGCTAAAATAGCACAGGTGATGCTCCTGTTATTTCTAAAACATTTCAGGACTACCCTAGAATTTACTTCCTTCTATGTTCCTGAACAATCTGGTACTAGAGACAAGGTTTACAGTTAACATTCATCCCACATGCACTTCACTGATACACACATTTGTTAAATTCGAGTTCTGCTAAGATGCCTGCTTCACTTAAAATTAAAATAAAATTGGAAATCTTTGAGGAGGAGAATTGCTGAAGGTCTTAGCTAAGGTGAATCCAAACCCTCACAAGTTAATTAAGAGCCTTTTTAAAGACAGGTGGATTGATGGTGTATGATCCACATACACAGAGTTGTCCTGCATACTGGAGATGGCAGAAATATCCCTTAAAATGGCCTTTAAAGTAAAATGGAAGGAAATTTGTAGTAATACTGACCAAAAAATGAAATTGCAGCATTTTGAAAATGCCAGAATATTGGGGGTCTTTTGTGGTTTCAGTTCCTTTTTGTTTGGGTTTCTTTTTACACTACACTCGTGAAACCAGTAGAAAGTAATGAAGCATATAAATGGGTCCATGTTACTGGTTGCAAAAGGTTTCTGATAATAACATGTGCCTATCCCTAGCTGTTATAATTTGTCAGTTAGAAGAACTAGAAAAGTTGGTGAGGGAGACTCTTGTTAAGCAATTTGAAGGTTTTTTTTCTTATTCCTCCACTCCCAGGTAGATACTGGAAGGATTCCATTAAACAGAGAAGAAGAAAATTATCTCCCAGAAATAATTCTTATTGTCTGTCTTAAAATTACTACTAGTATTCTCTCTCCATAGTAAAACAGAAGTGTTTTACAGAGCCAGATTTTTTTTACAGTGGTATTGAACTTGCTGTTTGCCCAAATTAAGAAATATCAATGGTATATGCAATGAAAATTGATTTTCAAGAGTGCTATGTGCAACATAGCTCATGTGAGGAATATTGCTTGGCTTATCCTCTATGGGCAGAATCTGCAGACTGTCTGACAGCATTTTAAATTGAAGTAGTGATTTCAGTAATGACATGAATAAAACATCCCCTAGCCATGTAGCTGGAGCCAAATAAGCCTTGAGATCTGGCCACAGCTGATTTCAATCCCTAGAAAGAATTTGGGTCAGAGAGAGACACCAAGAAATGTGATTGCCAACCTGAGTATCACCTTGAAAAAGTGTCACTGATCAAATATTTATTTTATTTTTATCTGCACAGCAGGCTTGTGTAAAGTACATCAGTAACAATGAACTTTTCTTAATACATTGTATTTATATTAGGAAAATTTTGTCACACATCTGACACATTTATCCTGGGAAGATGGTCTTGCATATTCAGGTGTATGTAGCTCTTCATCCATTGTTTTTTCTGCATTTTGTCTTTTAATGTCTTGAGAAACCGTAGCCTTTTAATGGGAATGGGTCTGTGCTACCAACACACCATACCCTCTCATGAGGACATTATTTATGTAGGTATTTCTTGATGATCAAACAAATAACTCATTGGAATCCAAAGTTTATTTTTACCTTGCATCCACATCATGACCGTTCCAAAAGCCAGGTCCAGCACACATGGGCCTGCTTTGCCAAACCCACTGTACTCTGCACAAGAGGGAGATGCATACCAAGGTGATCTCATGCATGTTCACACCAGGTTCAAGGTATCTACTATGTGATATTTTTTCTATTTCTCACTTGCTTTAGGCCTCCTTTCAGATTGTAAATTCAAGGACTGTCATCCCATTCCTGAAAACACATCCTCCTTCCCACCACACCTTCCCCATAACCTGCCTTATCTGTATCATTTGCAAACCTTTTTGGAGAACATCACCTATTTTTTTGTGCTTGTCTAGTGCCAGATAAAAGAAGTCTTTGTTGGCTCTTAGGTGACAGTGTGGTAAAGATAGTAGCAATAATCTTATGGTTTAAACAGGCATTTTGTCTGAATTTATTGTCATGGAAAAAAAGCTGTTAAAAGATCACTTCTTGCATTGAACTCAGCCTTGTGAGTTGAGAGCTGTTTAAGGGATGAAAGACAGCTGTGTTTTTCATGGATGTTTCGCATTTTTTAAGCAGAACTAAAAAAAAATGGACAGTTGTACTCTGCAACTTGCTTGACTACTTGATAGTCATGTGTCTTTACCATTTTGCAAACCACTTTGACTGCTGAAAGTCTTGCTCTCTCCGCCTCCAGTTTTGCATTTTCACCACATCCAGGAGTTACCAACAGCACAACTCCATCAAAAATGTGTATCCAGGTTGCCCTGGATGCACAGTACTCTGTTTCAGGCAAGTTCTGCTGGGTTAGATCAAACAGCTGCCAAAGGTAGGCTTGACTGACCAGCATGCTTTCTCTCAGGCAGATTAGGAAAAGAGTAGCACAATTCCAGTTCATTTAGCTACAGTGAAAGCCCTGATTTATGGGAATGCCCATTCCAGCTGCCTGGCATTTTTAGCCTTCAGAACCAGGTCTGGAAGAGGATGTTTACCAGCTGTCTGTAAAATAATGACTGTTTCCTGAGGCTTCAGTCACATGGTCATTGTAGAAATGGCTTTGTGGCACTTGAAGACATCCATCCCTAGCCATAAACTGGAAATTACCTTCTTCCTGGTACAGCGGAGATGTCAGAATAAATCATCTGGGCACTCATCATGGGTTTTAGTGCAAAGACAGCAGGTTAGTAGGTGCTGGAAGGAGTGACATGAGTTCACCCACCTGAATTTTCCACTGGAATTTAAGCACTGATGTTTTTATACAATCTTTTATTCTCTGGGCTGACTGTACAGCTGCTGCAAAGCGATGAGAAACAGCTTTATGTTGGTCATATCTCAAACTGGCACAGCTGCTTGGCTGCTAAATACCTGATGGGAGACTGAACATTAGTCACTTTGCTGCAAAAGGCTTGTGTCAGTATAAAGGACCTGGAAAGGATGAAAACTACACCTGGGCAGAGCATTCTCCAATGCAGAAGTAACTTTTGGAACAACATGTACATTTTAGAAGAAGAAATGGGAAAATGGGAAATGGTTTTCCACATGGGAAACCTAGAATTTTTCCTGAATGTGGGAAGGCCACAAATGTACAAATGCATTTTTAGTATGCAAGGCAAGCAATTTCTCTGTCACTTAGCAAACAGGAAACATCAGAATAGTTGAGGCGTGAAAGTCAGTAACAGCCACAAAGTAGTCTCTGGTGAGTGTAACCATGAAAAATGTGAAATGTGTTTTTTCCCTCAAGCTTCAAAGTAACTTCCTCCAGTCCCACAGAAACTGAATTGGTACTAAGACATTAGATCTTACACGAAGAAAAATTGGTCAGCTATCTCAGACATTCTCCATCAGCACTGTCTGTGCCACACAAAGCAGCAGGTAAATGCTACCAAAAGTCTACATTACACACCTGCATCTGCAGATGGTGGCAAGGGCTGCTGCTGCTCTTATTACTGAAGTGAATAAATCCAGAGGTTCTGGAAGAACATGGCATTAGTGGCTAGTCCTGACAGAACTCATGTCATTTGGACTCTGAGTGGGTATTTAGCAAGTTACTAAGCTTCATTTGACAGGTTGAATAACGAGAGATCTGTCATATATGTAGGTAAATAGTTGTAAGGAACAATTATCTTTGGTGTTGCATTGTTTTTGATCTTGCTTCAGTTTCCAACCAATTTGTTGAGCTGTCTTTTCCTACTTGATTTAAATGGCAGTACTCTCAGTAACCACTCTCTCACATGGGTGCTTTATACACCAAGTGCAGGTTACCCCTAACCTTTTGGTAGGTGTTTGTGTAGTACAATGGTACTGGTGCAGCTTTTTAACTTTTACTTGGGTTGTTGCACAGTATTCACCCATAGTTCGTAACAGAAACTGGGATGGGGTTTTTTTCTGAAAGTGTTGAGTGTTTTGAGTTTCTTGAGTGTTTTGAAGCATCTGGCTCTTTGAGGCTACCTTCTGATACAATATATTCACAACTGTTCACCTCTTAAGAGAAGATTGTTGTGATGTGATAGAGGAAATATCTGAACCGGAACCATTTGTCTGACCACACCATTGCAGCTTTCACTCTTGGGTGGAACGCTGTAGCGTGATTTTTTTTTTCTAATGTGAGCCTTGCACAAATGATTTGCTCCAACTAAATCTCCTGTCACACTACTGAAAGCCTGTTCAAACTCTGCACTTGACCGTGAAACAGTGGTTTCACAGCTAGAAAATGGGGCTGTAAGCCAGGGGCCTGCCTGTTCCCAATTGGACACCCTCTCATGTTGCAGCAGTTGTAGCAGTGAGGACAGAGACACTCACCCACGGTGCTGCTGCAGTCCCTGTTTGACAGAGACACAGGCAGGGTGTGAAAGCAGCCGATGGTGCAGTCACTACAGCAGCTGCTGCCATCAGAGAAATGGCAGTGCTGGGGAATTGCAGGCCATGAGTTTGCTCCTGTCTTTTCCAGTCATATTGTGTAAGATCAGCATCAAAGACATACATCAGAGAGGGGAGTGTGCACTGGAACTGACACTTGACTTAGTCTGTTAAGGACTTCAGTATTATTCCAAGGATCTTGAAGTGGGTCAGGCACTGAAAGGGAAGCCAGTGCTGTTTGGACAGCATTAATTTTGGTTATTATGTGCATTGTCTGGTTAGACCTGTTTTTGAAATGTGCCACTACATGATGTGCTCATTACAGCAACCTCATCATCTCCTCCTGCCCGTCCTCAGCACTCTGCTGTAAACAGTCCACTGTGAGTCCGCCGGCACTGCAGGCAGGTCTTGTGCAACTAGTGCTGGTGGAGCCTGCTCCTGGCAGGCTGATGGCATGGAAAGCGATGCACAGAGCTCTGAGGGAGAAGCTGGCTTAAGCTGTGCCCATCAGCAAGGGCTTTGTCTGTAAGTCAGGTCAGTAACAGAGAAAATAGGGTTGAGACAGTACCTTAACATCTCTTTTTCTTCCTACTTGCAAAAATATTTGAAAGTAATTCAGTCTGGTTTAATTTTGAAGCTGCTGAGCTATTTAGATTGTCATATTTTAGCATTCACTGTGTTTGTGGTGGCATTTAAATGCAACAGAAATTAAATTTAAACACATCCTAGACAAATGTTCCAAGCAACAAGTTTCTATGAGTGAGCAAGTAAATAACTTTATGCTGCTTGTTTTCATTCTTGTCTTGCCACTCCACAACTTTTCACTTCACGCCCAGGCCTCTCAGCCATGCCTACTGTCTCTACCCTGTCAAAAGAGACCCAAAACAACCCAAAAAAATAAAACCCACCTGTGATCCTTGTTAAAGCAAATAAAATATTATGTATATTATTTCCAGAGAAGGAAGAAAAAAGAAAAAAAACAACTCCAAACTTACAGATCTACCTGAAGTGCAGGTAGCTTTATTACAGTGAATTATACCTCTGCCTAAACTGCTCTGAAGATGTGATTGAGGAAGATAAAAACAAGCTTTTCTTCACCCAGGACATACAGGAAAGATACAAAACCCCATCTCTAAATGGATAGAAATAATGTGAAATACTATGCCTTGAAATTGTTCTGTTTCTTCAAAGAGAAATGTAATAGTGTCCTGTTAAATCATATTTCTGAATAATGCTCCTGTTTTTACAGGAAGCTATTGTCTCTGTATCTACTGAAATCTAGGAAACTTGTACACAGGTCAGTCAGCTGGTCTTGATTTGCAGGGAAGGAATTAAGGCACTAAAAGTTTACATTTATCTACTTGTCTTGAGCTTTTTTTGTTCTTTCAGTAATTTAGAGTAAGATTCTGCTTTTGGCACAATCCTCAGTATGGACTATTAACAACCACTCTGTGATTCATTCATTGGATTCTTGAACTGTCATATATATGGGTACTGTGTCACATAGTGGTCATGCAAATCTGAAAGCAACCATCATGTGCAAAGTGATGCAGGCACTTAAAGAAAAATGTGAAAAATAATAGAGAGAAGGGGTGAGGAAAGCCCTCCCTCTGAATCTAGGCTTTACAGGGAGGGATCTCACAGTTTTTAAGCACATCATAAGCAAATACTATTTTTTTTTTAATTTTATCTTACAGTGAGTTCAAGCCCTGAAGTGCTTACCCCTGAGTTTGCAGTCAGGCATTTAGGTGCTCTGCAGACCAGGATGTGGTCATTCTGCATCCTTCTGTGATAGAAATACTTTTTTTCTTTTTGCTTTCATATTTTAATCCCTCACCCCTATATAGGGAAGATCTGAGAACATTATGCAGAATTCCTTGGAAAGGAAATTAAAAAAAAAAAAATAAATCACGGCTCCTGACTTTGGTGAAGCACAATTAAGCCTTACCAAGCAAAAAGCCACCATTTGAAATAAAAAAATCATATTTGCACAGGTACGTGAATATTTTTCTGGACACAAGCTATATTCTGCTTTTAAAGGCCTATATATAAAGATGTAAATTTAGATTGATTCCAATGCAATGTACTCTTTACATTCTTTTAAAATTTCTGATGCCTTTCAGGTGTTTATGATTATATGTTAAGATTTAAATCAGATTATAAACCCAGTATTTAAGTAATTAAAGATTTGTTGTGACCTTCAATACACACAGGTCAATGCAAAGGTGCTGGTGGTGCTGACAGCAAGACGGTGACATGTTCAGGTGGAGATATTCTGGGTGGACTGGCAGGCACCTAAGCCATGTCCAGTGTCATCTAGTGATACCATCAGTATCCAAAATCAGAGGACTGATGGGACTTCAGGAAAAAATAAAACCCAAACTGTAAATGACTGCTTGGGACAATCTCTTCTCTGCATGAGGGTAAATTTTGGGGGTTTTCATAGCTGCTTGTTGCTGTGGTTGCTGTAAGCTGGGTTTAAGGTTGCTCCTTGCTCAGATGTGAACTTTCCAACAGTGGCGACTCTCTTGTGCAGAAGAACCATTCCCTCATGGCCAGACCCCAGAAGGACATGAGATGTTTGGGACACAGGTGGGGTGACCCGGGTAAGCCATAGGGTGCCTCACTCTTCCTATGCTAATCTGTCATTCTCCACCTGCCTCTCTTCCTTGTGCCTTGACCTACCTGGAAATAACATTATATGCACATAACAAACACCTCAATTAGTTCTCTGTGTAAGCTGAAAGGGTAATTTTTAGTGAAACCTCATTTTGTATACTATGTATGGAAGTAGAAAATTTGCACTAAAAAAATGGTAGTTGTCTCTACCTTGGACAGTCACAGAAAGGACAGGAAAGGAGGAACTACAGAGGAAGCTGTGTGAGCAGGTATGACACATTGGCTCATATATCTGCACCAAAAGAAGGCTCAGGCTCCAAATTCAGCTTTTAGTAACAAAACTAGAACTATCATTACACTTGTACTAGTGTGTGGCAGCTATAAACCCATGCATAAAAGAAAGCTATTTGACATGAGAATTGAGATTACTTGGTAGGAGCATAATTTTATCTTTTGTTGAGTGTAATGTGCCAGCCTGAACAGTATCTGTGGGTGAGTCAGCACTCTTCCACTTTTAGATAAAAAATGTGAATTAAAAGCAACTTAGAGGAAGAGAAGGCAAGAGGCTGGTGATCCAGGGCTGCCATAAGCATAAGGCCAGTGTCAGGAAGAACAGAAGCAATCATTAGAGAAGTTAATCCAGAGACATCTGCAGTAACAGGGACAGTAAAAGTTGTTCTTTTTCTTCTTTCTTGAGAGAAGTAATGCCAGTTCCTCAAAAATGGTTTGCAAGGAAAGTTATGGGTTCTGAAAAGAGCACTAAATTTGTTGAAAATTGTTCTTGAGACATTTTCAAAATGAAATATCTGTGCTTTAGTATAAATTTACTTTTACTTTATTCTGTAAACTGTTTTTACAAGAGTCAAACCTTTTCAAATTACTTTATCTTAACTGTCAAGGAATGGGAAAAAAACCATTTTAACATAAGAGGTTGTCCTCATTTGGCAAAGGAAGTACTTAGGAGGAGAAATGACATTGAAATTATATTGAAACAATGTGTAAGCCATATTCTTCCTATTAACAACTGGCAATCTTTCCCTTCTCATCTCATCTTTGTTTGATCTGCATTTTGACTATACTGTAATTTTGAAAAGAACTGGTTCCTATTGCATAGTCATGTTGCAATCATTGTTTATTGTGTTGCTCTTATATAACACCTACTCTAGGCGTATATACTTAATTCTGATCAGAAGATTAAAAAAATATGTCATATATGAACAAGCAAAGTCCCAATAGGAAGTGTCTGTAACCATCTCCAAGAGACAAAACTGGTGAAATCACTGTTACAGAAGGTAAACTAGTTCAGAGAAGGAATGCTGCTTCTGTGCCCTGCGGACATGGGCAATGTATAGGCACCTGTAGGAAAACAGTAATGATGGAGGTACGTGGAGCTGGATGTAAAATGTGCATCACCCAATGCCCTGGTATTCAGAGTCCAGTTCAAGAGTCACCCGAAAGAAATTCTCTTCCTGGCTACGCCACCTCCTTCCTTTGGGGGATCTTGAGCAAGACATGTTTTGACGAACATTTCAGCATCAAAACTCACTAACTTTTCAGTCAGTCCCCTGGTATCTGGGACCTAGATTCTTTCTGACTGACCAGCCTAACTTTCAGAGGTGCCCCTCTGCTAACTTACAGAGTCTGACATTTTCTAACCATTCTTCCTGTCTACAGCAACTGCCCTTTGCTGAACGACCTATATTTAACTCCGGGCAGATGTAAGCATTGCCTCAGGCGGCATCCACATTTCTCAGGCATGCACTGCGACGCAGACACAGAGCATCGGTGCATACACCTGCCTTGTATCACGGCAGTGTGCAGACACAGAGCATCGGTGCATACACCTGCCTTGTATCACGGCAGTGTGCAGACACAGAGCATCGGTGCATACACCTGCCTTGTATCACGGCACTCTGCGGCGGGACCCGCCTGCCGCTGACACGATTCACAGGGGCAGCCCTGGCGCCCGGGAAACTTCCAAGGCCAAGGAACAGGAAAAGGAATGCAGTGCCAGGCTGACACCAGGTACCAGGCACGGAGCAGCTGCTGCCCGGCCGGGGCCGTGCCCCGTTTGCCAGCGGGGCCGCAGCAGCTGCGGGCCCCGCTGGCGCTTCCTTGTAAATGGCACCAAAACCTTCACTTTAAGCCTATTGAAACAACTGCCAGAAAGCCCGACAAGTGGGATAGGGACCAGGCATTGGACTAGGTTGCCCAGGGAGGTGGTGGAGTGGCCATCCCAGGAGGTGTTTAAGAGGCGTCTGGATCTGGCGCTGGGTGATGTGGTTTAGTGGCTATGTGATTACGGTGGCAGCGCTGAGTAGACAGCAGGACCGGATGATCCTAAAGCTCTCTTCCAACTCGGATGACTCCGTGATCCTGCAGCACCAGCGAGGCTGGAACCTGTCCCGGGCACCCGCGGCCCCGCCGCCCCTCACGGGACCCACGGCCCGCCCGCCTTGGGCCCGCCCCTCTCGCGCGGCTCTGCTTTCCGCCAATCAG
>VZTN01011651.1:0-12033 GCA_013400515.1 Erpornis zantholeuca
CGTCTCCTCGGGGCGCCGCAGGACCACGCCGCTGGTGTTCACCCACTGCACCAGCCAGCTCATCGGGCAGATGCAGTTGAAGGGGTTGCCGGCAGCCGTCACGGCCCGCAGCCTGGGGAAGAATCCGGAGAAATCGCGAGGGATGGTGTTGATGTTGAGGTTGCTGATGTCCAGCTCCTGGAGGTTGTGGAGGCTCTGGAAGTCCTCGGCCGGCAGCTGGGAGATGCGGGCGTTGCCAGCCAGGCTGAGCCTGGTGAGGCTGCCCAGCCGTCGCAGCACTGCTGGGACGCGCTCCAGCAGGTTGTCAGAGACGTCCAGCTCATGGAGGTTGTTTTGGACCTGGAAGAGCTCCTCATTTAAGCTCGTCAGGCCCAACCCTGCGATCTTTAGGGACTCAATGTTGACAGCATGGAAAGCCCCTGGTGCAATGGCAGGGATCTTGTTCCAGCTGATGTCCAGCAGCAGGAGGTTGGGCAGGTCAAGGGGGGGCACAGCCCTAAGCTGGTTGTTCTGCAGCTTTAGCTCCAGCAGATTCTCCAGTGTGTCGAAGGCAGCAGCGTGGATGTGCTGGATCCTGTTCCTCTGCAGGTAAAGCCGTTCCAGCAGCCGCAGTCCATGGAAGGTCTCATTGGTGATCTCCTGCAGCTGGTTGGAGGACAGGTCCAAGTTGACAAGCTCCGTCAGGGGCTGGAAAATGTTTCTCTGGATGCTGGTGATCTTGTTTTGCGAGAGGTCCAGGAGCTGGAGGGCAGGCAGCCCTGCAAAGCTGTCCTCACTGAGCATTGTGATGCCATTCTCAAAGACATAGAGGGAGAGGGTGCTGGGGGGCAGCCCCTGGGGCACTGTCTGGCCCCGCCTGGCCGCACACAGAATGGTCTTGGGGTCTTGGCACTGGCAGCCCGCAGGACATGCCCCAGCCAGCTCCCCATGGGCCAAGAGGAGCAGCGTGCAAAGGATCAGCTGGTTCATGGTGTCAGCTCTGCGGAGAGACAAGCACAGCCAGGGTTAGAGGAAGGGCCTTGCTGGGGGGTACCCAGGGCTGGCAGGGCTGTGGGGCACCTCTCAACCCCGCTCTGCCTCCAGGGCTGGTGAGAGTGAAGCAGCACAGGGGCTGCCCACCCTGGCTCCATACTTCCCCCTTCCCAGACCCCCAGGATCTGGGGATGTTGGACCTTTGTGCACCCCAGGCTCTACCATGAGACATGTCCCACTGATATTAGGGCTGTCTTTGGTGGGGCACCAAGACCTTTCCCAGTACTCACAAGGGCCCCAACCTCCCCAGCTGCTCAGCAGGGTGCAAATCAAACACAGGGGATGTGGAGAATCAGAGCACCGAGAAGGGGTGGGAGCCTGGCCGGCCTCTCCTGAGTAGAGCTCAGCTTAACCCTTCGCTTGTGCTGCCATCCCAGCAGCTGCACCCTCGGGGGCTGCTCCTGCCCATATCACCAGCAGCAGCAGCCCCTCCTGGGGACAGGGGCACCCAGAGGTGACCCAGGCCACAGAGTGTGGGGCTGGAGGAGCTGTTTGTGTCCCCACAGAGTCCAGGGGCTCATACTCACCCCCAGCCAGCCCCTGTCCCCACAGGTAACCTTGCTGTTCACCCCTCACTGTTGCACTCCAGGGACTCAGCACAGGACTATGGGCTGTGTCCCTGTCCCTTGAGGACTGGGTCAGCAGGGATGGAGGGAGAATGCTCAGGCATGAGCAAGGCTGTAACCACCCCAGCCCCAGCTCCCCATGGATCCTCTGGCCGATGTCACAGCCACTGTATCTTACAGGGCTCCTCCCTCAGTCCCATCTTTCAGCCCTTTTAATGACACTAGGCTGGGCCAGAGACTCACAATCTCCTGCCACTCCATCTCAGGGTCAGGAGGAGGTGGCAGAGGAGGGTCCCTGGACAGGGAAGAGGCAAACCCTTCCCCAGCCCCATCTGTTGCCAACTCCTCCCTGCTCAGAGCTGTCGGAGCTCCAGGCAAACATCCCCCCTGTGGCTCACAAGAGGCCCCCGCCGCGTGTGGGGGGCTGCAGGTCACACAGCAGCACGTGCCGCCTGCCCCGGCCCCATCAGCAGTGCAGGGACACCACATCCTGCGCCAGGAGGGTCTGGACCCGTGCTGAGTCCTCTTGTGCCCTTGCCGGGGTGTTGGACAGGGTTAACGCTGCGGCCAGCTCTGTTCTTGCCTCTTCCCGAGTGGCCCCCCCCAGGGTGGGGTGAGCCCACGGCTGGGCAGGGTCACCACAAGCGCCTGAGTCACTTGGCCTGACCGGCCGTGCCCTGACATGACCTGTGCCGTCAGCCCCTGACACCGGGGAGGAGCTGGGCCACATCCAAGAGGTCACTGTCACCCACGGGTCACCATCACTGCATCCCCTCCCCAGCACCCCCAGCTCAGCCCCCAGCCCCCTCATCACTGTCGGGTCTCCCTGCACCCCACATCACAGCCAGGCTGCCAGGGGAGTTAAAAACACAGCATGGAGACCCTGTGAAGTCCTTTTTGTGGCTGGGGCAGACCCAGCACCCCTCGAGGTGACTCCAGCAACCAGAGCGTGCTTGCTGGTGGGAGAGCCCTGGGTGCAGGGTGCTGGCATGCCAGCGGTGCCACGGCCGCGCCAGTCCACCAGGGTGGGCAGCGCCGGAGTGGGGCCAGGCCTGCGGGATGCTGGCGAGGCCGGGGCTGGTTTTGCAATGCCAGGGTCGGGTTTCGCTGACGTGTCCCGTGCTGCAACCAGCTGCTGACTCCGAGTCTCTCGTCCCTTTAATTACACTGGCATTTCCTCCCCGCCTGCCAGGCTCCCCGCTCCGGGNGCATCGCCCGCTCTGCCGGCACACGCCAGCATCCCGCCCGCGCCCCGCCTCCCCGGCACGATGCTGTTTCAAGCCAGAGAGGAGTTAACCCAGCCCAGGACATCCCCCAGAAACGGGGGGCAGGGGAACAGCCTCCCCAGATCCTGGCAGTGTCCCCAAGGGCGGAGGGGGGGCCCCGTTTCTGCTGGAGGTGTTGGGGCCGTCCTGCCAGCGGCCTGCTGCTGCCTTGGCTGGGCTCCCCCGCGCCTGCACCGCAGATATTTGCCGAATTATTCATATTTTCCGGCTGCGGGGAGGATCTGGGCTCAGATTCCCCCAGTCCCTGCTCAGCCTTTCCCTGCCAGCCTGCTGGGGTGGGAGTGCCGTGTCACCTTCCTTCCCTGCCTGCAGCCCCCCGGACTGGGCCACCCCACCGCCCGCCCAGGCTGAACTCGGCAGAGGATGTCCTGCTTTGCACCCGCCTCCTGTTTTTAAGGCCGATGCCGTCCCCGCGCTGCAAGGTGACACCTGTGCAGGACAGGCTGGAGGAGCTGGAGAGTCCCTGTCTTTCCCCGCTGCTTGGGGACCTCAGGGGAGCAGGCACAGCCGGGATGTTCCTTCCCGCACCGGCAAATGCAGACAAACAAAGCCAGCGTTGTTGCTGGCCCGTGGGCTGCCACCTTGGCCGGTGGCACCGGAGCAGGAAGGACGGGGGCCCTGCACTGTGCGGTGACACGGAGGAACACAGTGCCTCTGCCAGGCGGGATGCAGATGCTGCTCCCCTCCCTTACACCCCTCAAAACAAACCGATGTCAGAGCTGCCCCCTCCCGCGAGCCAGCCGGGGGGATGCAGGACTAAGCCCTTAATCCTCCTCCCCCTTCAACCCACCCTGCGCCGCCGCAGCTCCCACCTCCTCCCGCTCCCCTCCCTATTTAATTAAAGTTTCCGCAGCAGCCCCGCAGGAATGCAGGCCTGGTTATTGCATTCCCCGGAGCACTCGCCAGCCCCTCCATCCCGCTCCTGCCCCTTTGACCCGGCCGCGCTCCCCATCTCAGGTGCCGGCAAGGAGAAAAACCAGCAGAGCCGCTTCGCCGGCAGCCAAACCGCCTCGGGAGGAGCCGGAACGCCGGCGGAGGGTGGGAGGAGGCCGGCGATGGTGCCACGCGTGGCCCGGGCGGCACGGGCAGATTCCTCCGGAGTGACTGGGGCGGCCGCGGCTGTCCCCGAGCGCTTCCTCGTGCCGCGTCCCGCCGGCAGAGCCAGCCGGGCAGGCAGCGCTTGCGTCAGGGCCACCCGGCGAGGCTGGCCGGCCTTGGCGTGGTGCGGGGGAAAACAGTAATTAGTGTCATCCCTGATGGCGGCACTGCCCAGCGCCGTGTGGGCAGCGACATGGCTGGGTCAGGTCAGTCTGGCCGCCCCAGTCTCAGCAGGATGAGACCTGTCGGCGTGGGGCACACTGGCAAGAGTAGGTGCATGGGGTGACATTACTGGGGGGCTTTGGTTGGGAAGAGGAGTCTCGGAACAGGAGCATCTCTGCTGGGATGTGTTGGCTCCTGTGGCAGTTGCCAGCCTGGGAGGGAGCCAGGCGTGGAAAGGGACATCTACTCCACGGTGGCCCAAAGTCACACCCAAAGAGGGTGACAGGCGCCTGTCCCCTTCCAACCCATGCCAGGTGACAACAAAGCATGCAGGGAGCTGGCAGCAGGAGAAGAAGTGGGGTATCCCTGCTGCCTGGCAGCCAGGCTGGCCCGTGGCCCTGCTGGCACCCGTCCCTCCGCGCCAGCCGAGGGAAACCCTTGTCGGCGCCGCCTGGGGACCCACAGTGGGTCAGTGACCCAGGACACCAGCCCCTGAAGACATGTATAACGAGGGCAGCCAAACCCCACGCCAGCCAAGCCCTCCACTGAGGAAAGTGGTGGTGGTGGTGGACACTGCTGCCAGCAGCTCCCACCTCTGCCTGACCCCAGCAGGGGAGCCCTCCTGCCACGTCTGCCAGGACAGAGCAAGCGTGGGATGGGCCCAAGACCATGCTGGATCCATGTGGGTCCAGGAGCCCTTCTGCTGGCAGAGTGCTTCACTGCCACCGAGCCATGCCGGATGAAGCCATGCTCCATGTTAGCCCCAAACACATTGCTGCTGCCTTTGCCCGTGATGGGTGCAGCAACAGGCCGAGATGCCTGAGCCAGACTCCAGTGCATCCCACGGCAAAACAGGCATAGGCAGGGACAGGGAAGAGAGACCCCTCTGTGAACCCCTGTCCCAGCCCACCACAGTGCCATCCCCCCGGCCCGGCCGAGGCCCTGCCATCAGCCGAGGCAGGGGCCAGCCGGGTACCCCTGGCTCAGCTGAGGCCTCGCAGGGATCAGGGCACGCCGACCCTCAGCCGAGGTCCCGGTGACACGCTGTCACCCTGCGTGCCCAGGCTACACCGGGTGTCCCACGGCCTGGCCCAGGCCCACCAGGGCCCCCCCCGCCCCCTGAGCCCGCGGATGCCCGACACAGCCCCCTCTCGCCTGTGAGCCGCCTCTCCCACGAGCTCCGGTGGCCGTATGGAGGGTCGGGCGGGGTGGCGGCCGCGGGACTCACCGTGGTGGGCGGTGCGGGGCCGTGCGGAGCGGACGGTCAGACCATGGCGGGAGCAGAGCAGCGACCGGCCGGGNGGGACCCCCGGAGCCACAGGGACCGCGGGGACATCCAGGACCTCTGGGACCCCGAGCCACAGGGACCCCCGGGACCCCCGGAGCCACGGGGACCGCGGGGACATCCAGGACCTCTGGGACCCCGAGCCACAGGGACCCCCGGAGCCACAGGGACCGCGGGGACATCCAGGACCTCTGGGACCCCGGAGCCACAGGGACCCCCGGGATCTCGAAGCCACAATACTCCCGGGACATTCACGACCTCTGAGTCACAGGGACCCCCTGGATCCCCAGGACTTCAGGGGCCTTACAGTCACAGGGACACCTGGGATATCCACGACTTCTGATTCACAGGGGCACCCAGGACCTCTGAGTCACAGGGGTCCCCAGCACCCCCATGACCTTGGAGTCACAAGGATCCCAGAGGCCTCCACAGGGACCTCCAGACCCCGTGACCCCAGGACCTCCCAGAGTCACAGGGACCTCTGGGACTCCTTGGGAACTCCATGGGACCCCAGGGCCCCCCAGAGTCACAGGGACCTCCAGGATCCCCAGGGACTCCATGAGACCTTCAGAACCTCTGGACCCCAGAGTCACAAGGATCCCCAGGATCCACAGGACCTTTGGAAACTCCCAAACCCTCCAGGGCCCCCCAGCACCTTCAGCATCCCTGGGGCCAGGGTTCCTGGGACCCCCAGCACCCCTGGTCTGTATACACACAGGTGTAGGGGTAGATCTAGGTATAGGTATCTCACTCATATCCCCAGCACCCATGGAACACCTGGCAACCCTGGTAAAAACAAAGGCTCGGTTTCCTTGGCATCCCCAGGGACCCCCATATCCAGTGTGTCCAGGGTAACCAGGGACTCTGGCACCGATGAGCCCCAGTGCCCTGGGATCCCAGTCTCCCCATGCCCCTGCCATCTGCAGAGCTCCTGCCACCGTGTGCCGTGGGATGGGGGAAAGTGGGTGGCCCTCGCAGGGCTGTCCCTATGCCCCTGTGACAGCAGAGCTGTGCCCAGTGCTGCAGAACAATGCTCCCTGCTCGGCACGGTGAGGATGGCACTCAGGGTGCCCTTGTCCCAAACCTGCACCACTGGTGGTGGCAGTGCTGGTGACAGTGGTGACAGCAGGGCAGGGCATCCTGGTGCCTGCCACGGGCATCCTGGTGGTGTTTGCCTAGGTTGTGCCAACAGTCCTGGGGCAGGACCGTGCCATACCACCCACAGCTATTCTTCATGGCATGGGATGGCATGGAACAGCTCCCTCCCCTTGGCACAGCCACAGAAATGTCAACCGAAAGTAATAGATTGTCCCTTTGGTCTCTGCCTGCGGCGCTCCCTCCTCCACCCCTGCCGAGGGAAGGCACAGAGGTGGCTCTGTGCTCCTGTCACCACTGTCCCCTCAGGCCACGGAGTATTCCCTGTGGTCCCCTCCTGCTACCGAGTGTCCCCCCATTCGTTGTCCCCTCTGGCCCTGGAGCAAGTCCTGCCCACGGCACCCTGTGTCACAAGCATCCCCCCAGCCATGGTCCTCCCAGCCATGGAGCACCATGGCTGCGCTCTGCAGGACAGGGAGCAGGGACACGCTCCAGCTGGCACAGCCGGGCCGCAGGGCACTCCCGGGGCTGGCCGGCTCCACAGGTGCCAGGAGAGGCAGGAGGCGAGCTGGGGTGTGCCACGCGCCTGCCCCGAACTGGCCAAGCCGGCCCAGCCAGCCTGGGGGCAACCCTGCGGGTGCTGGAAGCTTCCCCAAGCGAGGCCGTGTGCCATGGCCAGGCTCAGGGAGCAGGGCAGGGAGCGAGATGCCCCACGGCTGGGCACAGCTTCACCGCGGGCACTGTGCAGCTGGGGCTGGGAGCAGGTGGCAGTGACATCCTGATGCCAACCTGTCAGCCCAGGGTGGGACAGTGAGGGTTGTCATTTGGGGACCAGCCCAGTACCCTGCACCCCCCAGCACTGGTGCTGCCCTCCCATCACAGCATGGCCTGATCCTGCCCCACGCTTCCCCAGGACGGGGTTTGGGGTGTGCATCAGTGGGGGAGCAGGATCCAGCCCCACATCTATCAGGGTGCTGTGCCCATGGGGACCCCGGCTCAGCACCCCCCTTCCCTTGCAGGGTGACCATCCCGCTGTATGACGCCGACACGGGGCTGCTGGTGCTGGCAGGGAAGGTGAGTTCCCATGGCTGGGGGATGTAGGGAGGCACTGGGGGGACAGGAGGATGTGGGGGGATGTAGTGACGTGCAGCTTGGTGCATGTGGGTGCACCAGTGGGGTGCTTCTTACAGCCCTGCTCATTCCCTGTCCCCACCACCTTTCTTCCAGGGAGAAAACCTCCTGTACTGCTTCGAGGTAGCCCCCACACAGCCAGCAGTCACCCAGGGTAAGCAGGTCCCATCCCAACTATATCTCCCCTGCTGGACTCACCACGGTCTGGCCACCCACCCCATGGCCACCCTGCCTGTCCCACAGTGACCCAGTGCCGGACGGAGGGCAGCACACGGGGCCTGGCGGCTGTGCCACGCCTGGCCCTGGATGTCATGGCCTGCGAGGTGCTCCGTGTCCTGCAGCTCACTGACACCGCCCTCGTCCCTGTCAGCTTCCTCGTGCCACGGAAGGTAAGGAGGCCCCGCAGGTGGCACTGTCTCATAGGTGTCATCTCAGGGGTCACACCTCACCAGCACTGGGTGACAAAAAGGATCCAGCTGCAGTGAGACCCCAGTCCTCAGCCTGGGAAGAGCAGGAATGGAGATCAAACCTGGGTGCTGATGGTGGGTTGCAGAGTTTGGGTACTGGATTTGGGAAGCCGGGTGCTGCGTGCAGGACTGGGGTGCTGGAGAGTGGATGCTGACAGCTGGGTGCCACCTGCTGGGTGCTGTTGTGCACTGGCTGCTGGGCACTTCAAGCAGCTGAAGTTTGGGTGCTGGGTATTGGGGTCTGGGTGCTGCAAGTGTCTGGGGGTGTGCAGGGGTGCCCCAGCTGCGGCAGGACAGAGGCTGTGGGATTTTGGGAACGCCCACCTCACCCCATCCCCTCTCCCACAGTCTGTCCAGGAGTTCCATGAGGATCTGTTCCCTGACTGCACGGGGACACTGCCAGCCACCGACGCCCAAGGCTGGTGGGCAGGGGACAGCCGGCAGGTCAGTGTCATCTGGGGGGGTGTCCTTGCTGGTGGCACTGCCACTGCCCCATGACCACCGCTGTGCTTGATGCAGGTGGGGAGGGTGAGCCTGCACCCTGCACGGAGACCCACGGAGACCTTCACGTCCCCCATCATTGCTGGCACCGGCCCCACCAACACTGGCCACACCGACACTGGCCACACCGACAACGACACCGGCCACACTGATGCCGACCAGAGTGTGAGCACAGGGCGCTGGAAGAGTGCACTGAATGCTGAGGGGATGGGGTCCCTGCTGCCCTCATCCCTCAGGGCAAGGCTGGGGTGCCAGCACACCCCGCCCACTGGCTCCCTCTCCTATAGGAAGCCAGTGGCTACTCCTCACCATCCTCGCTGGCCTCACCAGGCAGCACGGCCACCTCGCTCTCAGCCAGCACCGGCCCCTCCAGCGGCTTTGCCAGCAGCCCCAGCCAGAAGTCCCTGCAGAGCATTTTGGGTGAGCGGGCAGCGGGGCGGGCTCGGGGTGCCCCTCGGGGGGGATTCAGGGCTCTCACCCACCCCTCGCCCGCTCCAGGGCCCAGCTCCCGCTTCCGGCACGCGCAGGGCCGGGTGCTGCACCGCGACTGCCACCTCACCAACCTGCGGGGGCTCAGCCTCACCACGCCGGGCGAGTGCGACGGCTTCTGCGCCAACCACCAGCGCGTCGCCCTGCCCCTGCTCTCCGCCGGCGGCCAGATCGCCGTCCTCGAGGTACCCCGGCGTGGTGCGGAGGCTGGCACGGGGCTGGGTGTGCCGTGCTGGTGACCCCCGGCTCTCTCCCACAGCTCTCCAAGCCCGGCCGTCTCCCCGACGTGGCCGTGCCCACCATCCAGAATGGCGCGGCAGTGGCCGACCTCACCTGGGACCCCTTCGACCCGCGGCGCCTCGCTGTGGGTACGTGCGGTGGGGCTGGGAGGGTCCCCCAGCTCCAGGCGTGCCAGGTCACCACATTAACCACTGCCCATCCCTCCTGGTGCGCAGCGGGCGAGGACGCCAAGATCCGGCTGTGGCGGATCCCTGAGGGAGGGCTGCGGGAGACCCTGCAGGAACCTGAAGCTATTCTCCGAGGTGAGGGGACACACCGAGCACCCCACACCGGGGACAAACCAGCCTGGTGGCACCCACAGCTGGGGACAGCCACGCGCTACTGAACCTCACCAGGTCACACGGAAAAGATTTACTCCATCCGCTTCCACCCCATGGCATCCGATCTCCTGGTTTCCTCCTCCTACGACATGACCGTGCGGATCTGGGAGCTGAGCACCGGGCGGGAAGTCTTGTGCCTGCAGGGACACACAGATCAGGTAAGGGATGGCAAATCCAGGGACACCTGAGAGGCATCTTTGGGACATTTGCGAGGGCATAACATCCGTCTCTCCAGATTTTCAGCATGGCTTGGAGCCCGGATGGGAAGAAGCTGGCAACGGTGAGCAAAGATGGACGGATACGGCTCTACGAGCCACGGCGCAGCTCTCAGCCTCAACAGGTACAATCACAGCCCTGAGGACAGGCTGGAGAGCTGGGGGTGTGAGCAGGAAACCCTCCCTGTGGGTTTCCTGCACCCCCAGCTCTGTCAGAGCAGGCAGGGTGACCTTCACCCCCATGCAGGAGGGCCCAGGTCCCGAGGGGGGACGCGGAGCGCGCCTGGTTTGGGTTTGTGGTGGTGACTACCTCCTGGTGTCTGGCTTTGACAGGTAAAGAGGGGGACACATGCCAGGGCAGGGGTCCCCGAGGACACCGTGCTTGTTCTCATTGTCCCCTCCCCACAGCCGCAGTGAGAGGAGGATCCTCCTGTACCGGGCACAGGCCCTGCCTGAAGGACCCTTGTCTGTCCTTGGGCTGGACGTGGCCCCTTCCACCCTCCTGCCCTTTTACGATGAGGATACCAGCGTCGTCTTCCTCACCGGCAAGGTGAGGGCTTGCCCTCCAAAAAACTGTGGGGCTCCCTAGCTACAGCATCCCACAGTGTGGAGGGACCCTCCATGTCCCCCGACACCCCCCTTCTCGCTCCATCCCCAGGGTGACACCAGAGTCTTCCTCTACGAAGTGACCCTCGAGCCCCCCTATTTCCTTGAGTGCAACAGCTTCACCTCCAACGAACCCCACAAGGTAAAGGGGGGATGTGCTGCCTCTCCCTGACCTCCTACCTGCGCTGCCAGACCCCACTCACACCCCCATCCCACCAGGGCTTCGTCTTCCTGCCCAAAACAGCGTGTGAGGTGCGGGAGGTGGAGTTCGCCCGGGCGCTGCGCCTGGGGCAGAGCACCCTGGAGCCCGTGGCTTTCCACGTGCCACGTGTCAAGGTAGGTGGCAGGGGGGACTGTGTTTTGGGAGGGGGCCAGGAGGCAGGGCACCCCCCTGAGCGCCCCTTGCCCCCACAGAAGGAGTATTTCCAGGACGATCTCTACCCGCCAACCCGTGTGTGGTGGGAGCCGGCCCTGGGTGCAGGTGCCTGGCTGGATGGGCAGGACGGGCAGCAGCGCCGCACCAGCCTGCGCCCCACGGACATGGTGCCAGGTGGGTGCAGGGGCTGGGCGAGGACCCTTGGCCCTCAGGGATGGCTGGGGGGGCTTTAATCAATGGGGTGAAGTTCTCCTGCCCCATGATGACACCGCTCTCACAGTGAGCGAGGCCCCGAAAGAGGCTCCGGCTCGGAAGTTCGTCCCAGCGTCTGTGTACCTGGAGGAGAAGACTGATGAGCAGAAGAAGGAGGAGGTGGGTTCTGGGATGACCACCCTGCGGCAGGGTCGGGGGTGATGCCCTGCACCCCACGGCTCTGCCCGGCCTCTCCCCGCAGCTCCTCAATGCCATGGTGGCCCGGCTGGGCAATAGGGACGACCCGCTGCCCCAGGACTCCTTCGAGGGCGTGGACGAGGACGAGTGGGTGAGTGCGGGAGGGGGACACACGACCCCCGGGTGGGTCGCACCCGGCCCCGCCGCGCCCCTCACCCCCCGGCCTCCCGCAGGACTAGGCTGGACCCGGCACCCCCCAGGAGCCGGCGGAGGGACCAGGAGGAGGAGGAGGAGGAAGAGGTGGAGGAGGCGCAGGGCCCGCCGCGGGCAGGACCCGCTATTAAAGCCGCTGCACCAGCACCGTGTCCTGCCGTGATCCTGGGACACCGGGGGGGACACCGGGACCGGGGATGGGGGGGACAGAGGGAACAACGGGGCACATGGACAGGTGGTGACACAGGGACCGGCTACAAGGGGACTCGGGGACCAGGGTGACACAGGAACCCACAGCGGGGGAACAACCGTAACCGAAGGGAACACGGGGACCGAGGGGGACCGGAGTCGGGGGTATACAAGGACCGACACCGGGAGACACGGAGATCGGGGGGAACACAGGGACCGAGGGGGACACAGGGACCGTGGCAGGGGGAAACACGGACACCAGGGGAACACAGGGACCGAGGGGAAACAGGATGGGTACCGGGGGTGGCACAG
>VZTN01011652.1:0-13711 GCA_013400515.1 Erpornis zantholeuca
TAGGAATGTGATGGTGTAAACTAGAGTACAGGGTACTGGTCTAGACTGCCTTAAGAATTCAAATTTTGCCAGAGACTTGTTTCTGCTTAGTTGCATACTTCTTGGTTTTTGCACTCAACTTGTTTGGGATGGGGGAGGATATTCTTTCACCCACGAACAGGATGTGAAAGACTCAAGGCATGAGAAATGGAAGGAGTAGAATCAAGAGGAGAAAGCAATTGGTTATCACCAAGAACTATAGTAAACAGTGATCCCATAGTGGTTGAGTGAACTGCTGAACCACTGAACATGGTTTTTAACATTATCATTCATTTCCACAATGACAAGATATACAAGAGCTAACAAAACAGCATTAAAACTTACTTGGAGTGAAAATGCTCGTAAAGCAGGAATAGGGATTAAGGCAGCCATAAAGAATGCAGTAACATTGCTGATAGATGTAAGGGCTACACTTGCTCCTGTTCTCTTCAAGCATTCACCTGTTCTGTTCTGCAAAACAAAGTCAAATGAATAAGGTAATGTCCTGCGAATGAAGGGATCATCCTACAGATATAACATCATAACAGTGAAAACTATTACAAGGAAATTCTGAATAAAAGTATGCATTTGAGAATTTGTAAGAGTAAAAAATATACTAAGTACACTGGCCAGGAGAAAAGCAGATAATATATTAAATGCTTACATTTTTTGAGGGTAGCAAACATTATAAAAGATGACACTGGCTTTAAAAGTTGAAGCTAAATGGATACTGATATTATATCAAATACATCAATTAAGTAGGATGTCCTTTGTATCAGTGCAGTCACTTGTTCTTAATATTTTTCATTGAAAATAAACATGCATTAACAGTGTAGATACATAATGTCTTAAAGAAGCATGTAAGAAAAAAACCCCAACAAACAGAAATACCAGGAACCACACAAAAGCCAGAGAGAATTAAACACAGGACTCTTTCCCAATGCAGTAGGTTATTTTGAAGCATATGAAGGTTATAGCACAATGAGTTTTCATTGCCTGCATGCCAAACCAACTGGAAAGAGGACATGGAAGATGTTGCTTGTACAAAACAAAGCTGACAAATATATATTGCTTTTAAATGATTTGTACTTTGGATATTAAACTGTGGACTGACAATAAAAATGTCAATAAAAGGAAAAAATTATAAAAGTGAGGAGGATCTTAGATTTTATAATGTGAATATGTGAATGTTATGGTTAATTATAAAAGGAAAAAACATCAGGCCCTAGGACAAAGATCTCTAGAACAAAAGATTTTCTAAAAAATCATTACTAACTAATTCTAGGTATATTTTTCTCTGCAAGGCTTTTTCTTTTGCTTTATTCTTTTATTGTCCCCCCCAAACCCCATTTTTTTCATTACCTCAAATGGAATTCTCTTATTCTGCCCTGTTTCACTAAATGCATGTACCAGAAGGAATATATCATCTACACCAACTCCAAGAGCAAGAAAAGGCAAAACCTTGGGGAAGAAACAAAACAAGCAAAAAAACCAATAAAGTTTTTATATTATTCTTATGATTTACCATTAAGCCAGTCATTAGCCACCTAATCAAAATAACCTTTACACTTCATTCTGAACAGAACTCCAAGGCTAAAATGAAAATCGATATGATGCAATACAGCTATTAACTTAACTTTCATTCTGAAAAATTGATGAGAAACTTGTAGTATACCATTTACATGTACAAAACCTCACTAAAACTAATTCAAGCTTTTGGTAGGCAAAGAATAACATAATATTTCAAGTTATTTTCAAAATATTATCAGGAGTTGAACATCCTGATATATTCAGATGTAAGGGCAAAACTTGCAGCTTTTTGTGTACAACTGAATGCTTGCACTCATATTGAGACACAGAAAAACAAATATCCTAGAATCTACATAATTAAACAAACTGCAGGATATCTGCCTTTTTCTTAAAATCATTTGGCAGCATGTTCTCTTAATTTCTCACAGCGCAAGCTACTAGATAGGAGACAGTATTTTGATTTTTCTATTTTTACTTGTATCTTTCTCAGCTTACGTTTTTCTTCAAATATCGATTCAGATGTGTTTATTTACTAACAAAGTTCTTGTCATTTAGCAGCAGACTTTTGGCTCCTTAATACCTGAGTTGTGGCAGCATTAAAGGAAATTCCAATCAATGAGCACAGGCCCAATCCTGCAGCCACCGAGAGTGCAACCAACAAGACTCCTGCCAGCCCCACAGCACCCTGAGACTTTGCACAGTCCCACCGCAGCATTGTTAAACAGGCATAGGCAAGCTGAAAGCAAAGCAAGGACTGGATTAGAATGGATCCTTCTCTACCGGCTATCTCCCCCAACAACATACATAGCTTACAAGTGTTTTTAAACAGAACAGACATATCAGAGATGTTACATAGAGGAATAGGTGACAACCCTGAGGCAAATGTTTACAAACTGAAATTTTTATTTAAAGTATTATGAAAATGTTCTGGACTGTTGACTGGTAACAAGAAGGCAGCCATTTGAGCCCTGGTATACTACTGGAGTCAATTAAATAAATAGAATTTAATTTCTTACCATTAGTAAGTAGCCACTAGCTACTCTGATAGCACTGACATCAGAAAATGACTTCAAGATGTCATCCAGGGTGGTCGTAGTAAAGGAGAGCACCTTCTGAGTAGAGTTTTGTGCAACACTTTGATGAACAACCTACAGAAAGAAAAAATAAAACTTAGTGTGGCTAAGAAAAAGGCCCATTATCATCTTCTACAGCACATATCTGAAATCAACTGCATTTGCCTTAATGTTCCTATTAAAGCACACACTCTGTAACAGATTTCACTGAGGCTACATGAAATAGATATTTTTGGTAATTATTTTCTGCAAGCTACTGATTATCAAACAAGAATTTGCATCTTCATGAAAAGCCACTGTATTCACAGCTCATTCAAAACATTCTTCTTCCATAACTCTGTCATTGATTTGCTGTTGTATGAGATGAGTTTTGCCTTTAATCCAAGGTCCAGCAAATAGTAAAACCTTCATAGTTTCTCATATGCTAGTAAGCAAGCAGCTTCTTAAAAAAAAATTTAAAAATCAGCCTTTTAAAAGAGTTTGTTACAGCATATGGATAACTTCAAAACCAGGACACAACACTCAATTTTAGTTTAAGGATTTTCCTTGAGAAAATACTATAAAACGCCACAACTAAAGGCAGTGGATCTTAGTAAAGTTATATAGCAAGACATCTAGGTTATTGTCTGTTTTACCTCCACATACATCCGCTGCCAGGCTTCCAGAATTGCTGCTGCCTTGTCCTCATTCCAGTTGATATGTGAAACATATTCATACCCCTTGAAATGCTCATACATTTGCTTAGGGGTCATTAACTGAAACATGGTTTGCAAAGCCTGGGCACTGTAACAGGGAGAGAAGAGAGGAGAAAGAGGCATTAAAATAAGCATTTTCAAGAAATCTTTTTTCACTGTATAAAGGCTCAAATGAGAGCCTAAGAGGAGCTTGCACAAATTCTTGATTTTATAGGCCACATGTTGCTATTAAAATTGAACAGAGTATAATTATTCTACCATGTATCTGGTGAAGCTGTACTAGTCTATATAGTGCTGATGCTAAGTCTATTTCACTGAATTTAGTGAGTATTTTGCCATTATTTTCAATAGGATCAGTTTCAGTAGCAAAGAATGGAACCCTACAAATCACTTATAATGATCATGACTGACACATTGCTATGAGAAGGACACGAACATTTATTCCTATAAGTTCTTGTAAATGCTGTTGGCAATTTGTCATTTGAAGACCGTGGTCTTTTTCATACCTTGGAGAGAAATGCCAGACTAAACTCCTGACACCTGACAAGCAGCAAACAATACACAAAAGACAGTAATTATCCATTGTAAATTTACACAGTATGCAACTGTATCCAACAATTTTAGAAGCTTAAGGAACTATTTCATTTTTCACCAAGAATAAATATTTTGGCTATTTTTTAGAAAACACTAAATACATTTTCAGTATTTAATGTCAATGAAAAAAGCATAAAAACCCATATAAAAAGTTCCAGTAAGAATTATCTGAATTAAATATGCAGGAATTATACTTATTTTAGTTTAATATAAATTTGGATTCAGTGTATACATCTAAATAATGTTTTTATATGTCCTTTTTTTAAACACAGTTCTATTTCAAGGGGTTTCCCCCCCAAAATCCAGTGTTCCATGACTTCTTGAAGAAGTCTGAAACAAAGAGTTTTATTTTGTCAGTCCAAAATGTATTCAAGATACAGTGACATAAAGAATATACTTTTCTCTGTATTGACCTTAAACAGTTCAATGGAGATTTTGGTTTTCTGATGAAAGTCAAATGAGTGGTCACATTACCAAAGTTATATTTCCCCTTTTTTCCTTTGATCATATTTCAAAAACACAAAGTTGTTCAGTATTTTAAATACTGTTCAATGCTTTATACATACACTCTAAACAACAAAGTTGCCAGGAAAAAATTATTTCTGAGAAATGTACACTCTCATTTTTAGGTTTGAAGTAGGTACCAATGACACCTCCTTAAATTTAAACAATTGTTTAATAATCAGTCTTTTAAATTCTGTCCTCATCAGGGATGTCCTCCTATACCAGGTTTCATAATATACATCATTCAGTGACTTTGAAAGACAGTTGATTTTACATTATCTGTCCCCCTGCCAAAAAAAACCCAAACTCTAAGAAAAATTAAAAATTCTTCTGTAAACATTTGTTTGCTTACCTGACAAGTTTACCAGAACTATTCTTGACTGTACCACCTATAATCAATTCCTCCTGCCAATGCATGTATTTTCTTGACAGTCCATAGCATCCACCACTCAAAACAAGAGCCACATCAAGAGGCTAGAAAAAAGTTTTAAAGAAGCAATTCATCAGTTGCACAACTTAAATCCTAAATCAACACCTAGTGCACTGAAATAACAGATATTGAAGATCATCTAGGAAGTCTACAAAGAGAAATGTGTTCAACAAACAGACAAACTAGCCTGATACTTGTTCACCACATAGCAACTTCTCCAAAGCCAATGTGACTGAGAAACGGATATATGAAGTTGGATTAACAAAATTGGCCCTACTTGAAGGAAGACCTTGCTGCACAGTGTCAGTGTACAGCAGTAGCCGTATTTCAGGAGTAACTGTCTACCTGAGGCATGTTGACTGCTGAAATAATGTGTTCACATTGTTACACCTAGCCAGTAGCTGAAAACTGTAATTTCACTCTGAATATGTGTGATTAATATTGCATCACAGGCTGAAGGAAAGTTAGTTACCCTGGGCTAATTGTATATAAGAGACCAAATAATTAAATCTCTGAAAAACATAAGATATCTATTAATTGGAAGGGAATTGTATCCTTTTCTCTCACCACACATACAGAGCCTCCCTTGAAAAGATTTACACAAAGGTAAGCAAACTTACTTTGGTGGAATTTTTGTTGGGAGCTGTGATTGGGCAATCAGGATCAGCAGGATTCAGACAAGGTCGATCCATATAACCATGACCAACCTCTGCTTTTTTCAGCATTTCCTCCCAACTCTCCACTTGGTAATTTATTTTTTTTAACTCTTCTAAGAATTCTAAGGGGTCAAAGTTGATCCACTGCAAAGGAGGTTTCCCTCTATTAAAAAAATCAGGGGAAAATGACAAAAAAGAGAGACAAAATAAGTGCTGAAACATAATTTTTAAATTTGTATTTTTATATATGTTGAAGTTGTTTTCTGTTACAAGCGATAACCCTTTCTGGCAAGGTTGTTTCATAAAATGAAATGTATGTTTTAATTATATTTGTTTATGCATACTTTTCTTGTAGCTCTGTGGTGATTTTAACAAAAATAGTACTTACATACCAATTTACTGTATGAAAGGGAATATTCCCATGTTAAAAATAATTTCACTTACAAACCAAGTAAAACAAACCATCAGGCACCTAAGTAACAAAAAAGCAGCCAACTGCTGCTTCAAAGAATTTGGAGGGAGGCGAGATGGGGAAAAAGGGAGGAGGCTGAGGAAAGAAATCCTTTCACATAGTATCAGATTATTTTTTGCTAGTCTAATAATCATCTTCCAGATGTACTCAATCAAGATAGCTGGTCTTTATTTATCTATAACAATTCCGTGCTCTTGCAAAAGCCCCGGCTGCTTGACTATCAACCATCAAGCCTTTCTGCTACCATGGCTGTCATCACTCACTGTCACATCTTCCATCCTCTACTTTTGAATTTGTGGTGTTGACAGACTACAAAGGCTTTTGGCTGCCTTATTCTGTGATTCAAACCACAGTTTATTTGCTTAAACAGGCTTAATTCTTTATTTGAAATCTCCCAAACAGAAAATGCACCCCCCCCCTTATTTCCCAATCTAAAACTGTACACTAAATGTTAGGAGATAGCCATTGCAAATTGCTTTCACAGACACATGCAAACCAGGACAGAAACAATAACTCAAATGTTAACTCTTGCATAAATAACAGAAAACACCTGCACTGATTAACAGTTAACTCTTTGAATGATCCAGGACATACAATATCACAATTATATTTCCTTTCTTTAATGATCTCATAAGCAAAGGATTTGAGTTTTATTCCTTAGGAAGACTTGAGTATTTAACCAAGAGACCTAAATTTTCTTAGAAAGAAAATTAATTCCCAGCCAATATTTTGAAGTTTGGGGGGGAAGGAAAAAAAACAAGGAAAAAGGTTATTTCCAAAAAAGCATACATTTAAAAAAGCTTGAATTCAGAATTTATATTTCCTTTGGCGTGCCAGCAAAACAAGAAAAGTAATGATACAGGACTTAAATTGATACATACAAATCATCTTTTTAAAAATGAAAAATATTCGTTGTTCAATTAAAAAAAAATCCATGAACATTTTCTGCAACAACACTACAATTAATTTTATTATTGTAGCGAGTTGACCCTGGCTGAATGACAAACGCACACCAATGCCTCTATCACTCCCCTCCGCAGCTGGACAGGGGAGAGAAAATATGATGACGGGTTCATGGACTGAGATAAGGACTGGGAAAGATCACTCACCAAATACTGCCATGGGCAAAACAGACTAGAATTAGAGATATGAACTGAATTTATTAAAAACAAAATCAGAGAAGGAAAATGAGAAGGAAAATAAGACTTTAAAAACACCTTCCCTCCACCTCTTCCTCCTTCCCAGCTCTACCTCCTCCTCCCCCAGTGATGCAGGGAGACAGGGAATGGGGGTTAAGGTCAATTCATCACATGCTGCCACTGCTGAGAGAGACGAGTCATTCCTCTGCTCCACCGTGGGGTCCCTCCCACGGGAGACAGTTCCCCACGAATGTCTCCAGCATGAGTCCATCCCACAGGCAACAGTTCTCCACGAACTGCTGCAATGTGGGTCACTCCTCCGCAGGGTCGGTTCTTCAGGCTCCAGTGTGGGTCTCCCATGGGGTCAAAAATCCTACCAGGAAATCTGCTCCAGCATCACTCCTCTGTCTATGGGTCTGCAGGTCCCTGCCAGGACCCTGCTCTAGCACGTGCTTTCCACAGGGTCACAGCCTCCTCTCAGGCATCCACCTGCTGCAATGTGGGCTCCTCCACAGGCTGCAGATGGATCTCTGCATTCCCGTGTTCCTCCACGGGCTGCAGGAGAATTCTGGTGTCTGGAGCACCTCCTGCCCCTCCTTCTCCACTGACCTTGGTGTCTGCAGGGTTGTTCCTTTTGCACATTCTCACCCCCCTCTTCTCTGTCTGCAATTACTACTGTGCAAGAACTGATTTTTCTTCTTCTTAAATATGTTATCATAGAGGTGTTTACCACCATTTCTAATTGGCCCAGCCTTGACCAGCAGCACATCCATCTTGGAGTCACCAGGGATTGGCTCTGCTGGACATGGAGGAAACTTCTGGCAGCTCCTCACAGAAGCCACCCCTGTAATCCCCCTGCTACCAATACTTGGCCACACAAACCAAATACAATTATTTTTAATAATTATTTTTTGGTTAAACCAGAATCTGAATAAGCATCGTGATATGACACAAAATCATGCATCATTTTACTATTAAAACTATGAACTGGAAAGTTATAAAAACAGCATGCTTACAATAGATAGGCAGTTCCTGACTGTAGCTTTGCTCCCTCCCAGAAGCAGTCCAAAGGAGTGATGATTAAACAAGGATAAAGATATTCTATGATCTGCCAAGGTCAGAAAAGGGAAGAAAGCCACAATTAGACTACAATATAATCTAAACAACACAAACTGAATCATGAAAATATAAAGTGCTTATAATCAAATGCCTGTTATGCCTACCTGGTCCATGTACCCTGCTTCTGTGATGAGTTCTCCTGATTTATAACATAAGTGTTCCAATTTCCATTTTCTGTAATAAAGAACAAGCTTTCTTTAACAATTACTGATTTTTTTAATGTAACATACACTAAAATTGGAACTTATATAGACATGGTGGCCTCAAGTAGTGAATCACTGAGAAAAATTTTAGTCAATGTAGGTATACCACAACTTAACAAAATACAAAAGGTCTTTCTTTTTGTAGATATAACTAGAAATATTTATTCAAGTTATGCCAAACAGTCTCTGTAAAAGTCATTAAAATAATGGAGCTACTTTTGGATTAATAAGCTAGATGACACAACTAATTGGGACAGAAATGTGGCTTTCTGTGAGCCCATTTGTGAATTAAGATAGCACTTGGTGACACAAGAGAGGTCAGCTTCAAGCTCAGACTAGCTCTGACTCATGAATGTAGGAGAAAAGAAATCATTAGATTGTTATTATGTTGCTATTGCTATGTTATTAAATAGCCCAGCAATTCTACCCACAGGCATTTCTCTTACATTTCCATTTTGTCTTTAAACCCAAACTATTGGAAGGCTTTTCATTGCTAGAAATCCCATCAATAATGTCCCATTTTTAAGAGCACAGTTATCACTCCTTTACCAAGAAAAATGCTATACACTGTAGCACTGCTCATAAGGGTACATTTTTAGAATCTCATCCAATACCTCTTGCACCATTTTATTTGTTAAAAAGTCATCTGGTCACTGCTATCATGACACAATTTGAAGCATCAGTAATTAGTGACATTCAAGTCAAAACAGTTCTAATGGAAAGGTTCTGAAGTGCTATCCATTAAAAATATATGCAAGGAAATATCTGACCACTTTCTAACTTACAGATGATCAAGAAAAGTTTTGCTTTTCTCCTTACCTGTTGTACATATAAATATCTACTCTGCTGGCCTGAAGTGCAGAGTCAAGGTGCTGTCTGAGTGCTTCTATTGTTAGTACATTGGCACCATCTTCATGTGGAGTCTGAATCATGAGCTGAGGGTTAAACATGGCTTCTTCTCCAATCTTCTGCCGTGTATAATTTAATTCCCGACTCACTCGTCCACCAACTGATGGATAAACATTAACAGCTTATTCTGGATTCGCATGATGAGCACTCTCTGGTCAGAAAATCTTTACCATGTTCATGGAATATTCTACCTCAAACTGATTACAGCATAGCTCTAAATCTAATACCAAATTTATTTTAGCAACAGCATAACAAAAAACATATTCCCCATTTAAAATATACCATTGTCCCTACTGCACTAAAATACTGATGTGCAAATTGGAGCCTCCTAAACAACTTTTTTTTTTAATATTAGAACCAATATTCCATATGTAAAAAAACCTCAACAATCTTTTCCTTGCAGACCAGACCAAATACTCTTATGTTACCATTTCTTTCACTTGTATAAACAATCTGCTCAAATAGCATATTTCAAGATAAATGTCTTCAATTTACAGTCTTCTAAATAATTTGGCAAAGTTAGAAGGGGGATGTTTCTCTTCTGTTAAAAAAAGGGAAGAGGGAAATAGTAAGTGAGCCTGAGTACTTCTTTCGGCCTTATATAAAGTGAAAAAATATTAAATTCACACAGAGGTGCAGTCCTGAGTGCAACAAAGTGTGGCAGAAAGGACCATCTTCAATTTGCCCTAGTGGTTCAATACCTGCATAACATGGTGTGATGCAGGGGATAACTCATATACAGCACATGAGCTGAGCTGGTGTGCTCCATATTAAAACATGGATTAAAAAAAAAAAAAGAAAAAGAAAAAGAAAAAAGGCGGAGAGCCTGCAAAGAAGAGGGGCTCTAGAAGGAGCCACATTCAACTCTCCTCGACAGAGAAAATTGCATACAAATGAAAAATTTTAAAATTATCATCCATTTACAAAAAAAGCATTCATCTAGAGTACATATATACTTTATATAACCTCCCCTATAGTCTCTAGAAAATGAATGTGGGAGGGGGTTCAAAAAATTCAGCCCATTAGCTGAATCAAGACCATATCCAGATGAGGAGGACAAGAATACCACCAATACATTGTTTCCATCCCTTACAATTTATTAACTTTATTGCTCTCCCAGGTCCAAGCTACAGACCTGGTCTAATTTGTTACATTTTCTTCAGTTCTAGTCACCTTGGCACTGGTGATCTAAATTACTGTCAAAGTCCAATTCTGCAACAGTGGGAATCGAAACCATACATGTAAATCTTTTTCTTCTTAGGCCACATAATGGAAGACTCATCTGTAACCAGTCAGCAGTGTGAGAGGTGACATTCTCAAGTCTGAACAAGCTTAGGACATAATTTTTCAATCAGTTGGACCCTCACTCTACCCACAACCCCCCTGGAGCTAATGGGACCATGAGGCAAGAAGCTAGGCCCCAGCATGGATAAAGCTGTCAGAATAAGGCTCTCAAAAATTATAATCATTCTGGCACAAGGCAACACCTAATTTTTAGTTCAAGAGTTCTTTAAAGAAATAAGTATTTCCAAAACACACTCCAACCATTTTCTTAGTCTGTCATTTGTGGCACTACCCCACTCACATCAAGTAACAGTGATAATCTCACAGTTACAAAAAATACAAAGCAAAGTATAAATTACACACCTAGATTCCCCTTATAACTTATTAACATCCCTCTTATTACAATGACAGGATATACAAAAAATAAGGTTGAATATGCATGGTAACAAAAAAGCTACTCTGAATTTCTATCAATAATTAAACCCTAAAACCACTTAGACTTTGCCTCAAGTGCTTGAGTGTATGCACATTAAACACAACTAAATGCAAATTCAAATTAAATAGCATACTCCATGTCAAATTATCATTCTAGATTGAAAGTTACTTTGCAAACCCATATATCAGATTTTTTGTACTGCTGATGTGTTGAAAGAAGTGATTGTCCCACTATGTCCAGCATTGATATGGCCGTGCCTCAAGTACTGTATGCAGTTCTGGGCTCCACAATATAAGAAGTATATACAAATATACCACCGGAGGGCAGAAAAGAGTGAAAGAAGTAGAGGGCTTGACTTATGAGGAGTGGCTGAGGATAGCAGATTTGTTCAGCTTAGAGAAGAGAGTGAGGGGTGATCTCATTGCTCTCTACAACTTCCTTGTGGGGGGATGTCCTGGTTTGAGACAAAATTTGGAGAAATGTCTGAATTTGAACGTCCTGATAGAAGGCAGGTTACAGCCACCCTTCCCCCACCAGGTTTGAGAAAGAAATATTCCTCAGAGGAAAGTGAAAGGGAAAAAAATTATTTATTTAACAAACATAGGAAATAAATAATAATGCTAAATGATAAAACCTCTTGCTGTGGGGAGAACCTGGTAACTTTTTGGAGTCTGTGGTACCCAGAAAAATTAATTTTTAGGCATTTTTCTGCCTGACAAGATTCTTGCAGCACAAGGTCAGTCAGAGTTGTTCTCAGGAGAGAAAATGTAAATATGACAATTGTTTTCATAATGTGTTCTCCTTGGCCAATGAGAATTTTCTATTTTTGGATGTGTTTTCATACTTTAGGTTGTACACACAGAGATTGTCTGTTCACAGGGACAGACACACAGACGCTCTTGAGCTAAGAGGCTGGAGAGAGAAAAGCTTGAATTTTCTTCTTGATAAAATATTGATAATAATAAAGCCTTCTGATTTTCAGTCTATGAACACAGAGTCATCTTGTGTGGGGAAGGGCCCTAGAATAGGGCCACATCTTTTCAACAGGAGTTCTTTATGGGTGTGGCCTCTCTCCCCCCCTTCGGAGCTGGGTTTTTTGGCGTAGGCCCCTCTGGGCCTCCTGGATGATGTTTTGATGTTATTGCACGGTTCCAGAAGAAAAGAAGAAGAAGCCGAAGTCCCAGGGAGACAAAGGAGTTCAACTCTCTCTCTCTTCCGAGAAAAGGGAGCCAAGAGCTGGGAAAAGCTGGAAGGTGTTTTCTTCCACTCTTGCTGCCACAGAAGCACACAGAGAGTAGATAGAGTGACCTTGGAGCACAAAACTGCTTTGAAAAGTTTATCTGGCTTTTTTTTTTCTCTCTCACTCAGTTTTAAAGGCACAGAAAGGCACAAGATTCATGTCTGGGCATAGAAGGGTGATAGGGGATACAACATCTGTATGTGGTCATGGCCCCAATCCTGTTGGTGTTCAAGAAGTGCTTGAACAATGCTCTTAGATATTTGCTTCAACATTTACGTTGCCTTGGGTGGAGTCAGGAGTTGGACTAGGTGACTCTCATGGGTCCCTTCCAACTCAGGATATTCTCTGATTCTATGATTTATTAAACTCCAATTTCACTTATGAGACTGACATTCATGTCCACTGAAGTCTTATTCCAGTAGCCAATATATAATATGCTAATAAATTTTACTTTGTTTTACAGGGACAAAACAGTGGGGAAAGGGAAGCACATGGATTATAATCTATATGTCTTGGAATAAAAGCTTGCTTTTGCAGTCCATACTTCAGAACACAAAATGTCTCCTTTTCATTTTTTTGTTAAAATGCAACCCAAAATAAAGGCCCAGTTGAATGAGGACTTTGGAGTCAACCATAAGCATCTATTCCTGCTACTCTACTCTCTCCAATTCCGCTCACACTTTGCTTTTGAATTTAACTAGGACTTGAACCAACAAGACCAAACCATGCATGACAAAGGGCACCATTCCTATCAGCTGAAAGTGATCAATTGTTGATTTTCAAAATAAATTATTGCTTCCTAATCAAGATCCTGTCAAACTACATTAATTTCACTGAACAATGCAAATTTAGCTAATCTGAATTGCATCAATAACACAAGTCTGTCATCAGAAGCAAAGCTGTTTTCCCCCCTCACATTCAAAGTAGGAAGAACAAAAACATCCAAGAAAGCAGGCACATGTTCCAGAATTCAACAGTAGAGCTGCTGCGCATTCTTCTTAAGGCATTGCACCAATTAATTATTTACTTGATAAGTCCATTATGAGCATTTCTTCTTGCAAAAAGAGTAAAGATAACTCCACGGGCTTAATGGAGATACTTTATAGATAACATTCACAAAAAGATTGCAAACTTAGATTGCAAAGGGGAAAAGATTATGTGAAAACATACGGATGGACCAAAAGCAAGTATATACATCAGTGGACTTTCAATATGTCAGAAGCAATAAAGAACAAGAAAGACAAAAAAACTTATAAAGTTTCAACCAGTTAGATGTTTTCTTTTAACTGAAAGTTTCCAAAAATCACTGTAAGCTTCCATGCCCAAAGATCTTGCAGGTAAGTGTCGGTGATTGAAACACGGACTCTGTTGGGTGTATGTAAAGCTAACTTTTATTGTACAAAGCACAT
>VZTN01011658.1:7105-32925 GCA_013400515.1 Erpornis zantholeuca
GCTCGGGATCCGCCGCCGCCGCTCGCGCATCCCCCACGCGCCACCCGCCCCGCCCCTCCCTGCGTCCCTACGTCACTTCCGGCGAGTGTGGGTGGCTCCGCCCCCTCTCCCCCTCTCTTCGCGCCCCGCGGGGACGGAACGGCCCCGCCCGCGGCCGCTAGGGGGCGCTATGTGCAGGGCCCGCCCCGGGACCGCTCGGCTGTTAGAGCAGATCAGTAATGATAATAATGATAATAATGATGGTAATCGCAGAGTCACGCAGAATCCGTGAGGTTGGAAAAGGCCTCTGAGATCATGGAGTCCAACCTATGACAGCAGCTACACTATGGGACAAAGTGCCAGGTCCCGTCTTTCCTGAAACACCCCCAGGGATGGTGACTCCACCATTCCCCTGGGCAGCCCATTCCAGCATCTAATCACCCTTTCTGTGGAGTAAGCCCTCCTGAAGTACAACCTAAAGCCCCAGCTTGAGACTTTGTCGTCTCATCCTGTTACCTGGAAGAAGAGACCAACACCCTTCTGGATATAGCCTCCTTTCAGGGGGTTGGAGAGAGCAGTAGGGTTTCCCCTGAGCCTCCTTTTCATCAGGCTAAACACCCCCAGCTCCCACAGCTGCTCCTCGTAGGACTTGTGCTCCTGGCCCTTCACCGGCTTCATTGCCCTTCTCTGGACCAGCTCCAGAAGGTCAGTGTCCTTCCTGAATGGAGGGATGCAGAACTGGACACAGCACTCGCGGTGACGCCTCACCAGTGCTGAGTGCACGGGGACAGCCACTGCCCTGCTCCTGCTGGCCACACTATTTCTGGTACAGGCCAGGGTGCCATTGGCCTTTTTGGCCACTTGGGCACACACTGACTCACATTCATCCGGCTGTGAACCAGCACTCCCAGGTAAAAATAATAACAATAACAATAATTGCTGGAATAATAACAAACAGTAAGAATAACAGTAAAAATATCCTTAGGCAGTCTAACAAAAAAATCCCTTTGATATGCAGGCACAGACTGCAAGGTAGTGCAATATGGTGAAAAAAAAGAAGTCAGGGAAAGGAAAGGAGCAACGTTTCAAAGCCAGGTTGGATGGAGTCCTGAGGAAACTGGTCTAGTGGAAGGTGTCCGTGCCCACGGCACAGGGATTGGAACTGGATGATCTGTAAGATCCCTTCCAACACAAACCATTCCTGCTCTGCTCTGGTGTGGTCTCACGTTGAGTCCAGTGTTCAGTTTTGGACACCACAATATAATCAAGACATAGAACTATTAGAAAGGGTCCAAAGGAGGGCAACAAAGATGGTGAAGGGCCTTGAAGGGAAACCTTATGAGGAGTGGCTGAGGTCACTTGGTCTGTTCAGCCTGGAGGAGACTGAGGGGAGACCTCATCGCAGTCTACAACTTTCTCATGAGAGGAGGAGGAGGGGCAGGCACATGATCTCTTCTCTGTGGTGACCAGTGACAGGACCTGAAGGAATGGCCTGAAGTTGTGTCAGGGGAGGTTTAAGTTTGATATTAGGAAAAGGTTCTTCACCCTGTGGATGGTTGGGCACTGGAACATGTTCCTCAGGGGAGTGGTTACAGCACCAAGGCTGACAGAGTCCAAGAAGTCGCTGGACAATGCTCTCAGGCACATGGTGTAATTCTTGGGGATGTCCTCCACAGGGCCAGGAATTGGACTTGATGATCCTTACGAGTCCCTTCCAACTCAGCATATCCTGTGGTTCTGTGAACAGGAACAAACAGTGAAGGGTGGTGACAGAACCCAAACGAAGGGGAAGGTCTGATGTCCATTCATCAGCTGTGGAAGCAGCCCCTGGGCAGCACGACTGCCAAGCAGTCAGCCACACTCTGCTCTCATAGGCCTGAGCTACCAAACATTGTCCCTCAAGGGAGCTGGGAAGGCTCTTCCAGGCACTGTGCTTGGACCGAAAAAGGAACATTTCATGTGATCCTTATATGTCTGCTTGCGTGTGCTTTCTTCAACCAGAAGAAAGCGATGAGGTAAGTACTTACCTCAAGTATGCCTCAGCTGAGAGGCTTGGGCAGAGGGTACTCAGGGGCAGAAGAGGCATGAGCATGGGTTACAGATAACTGTGCCAGCAGCTCAGCAAGGGGGCACAACCAGGAGTTTCCTTGCGACAGATGAGAGAAAACAGACACTTTGGGTGAGGGGCATCCATGCCCATCCTGGTTTCAGCTGGGATAGATTTAATTTTCTTCCTAGCAGCTGGTACAGGGCTGTGTTTTGGGTTTAGTATGAGAATGATGTCGGTAGCACATGGATGTTTTGGTGGTTGCTCAGCAGTGCTTACCCCAAATCAAGGGCTTCCAGTGTTCCATGGTCTGCCAGTGAGGAGATACACAAGAAGCTGGGAGGCAGCATGTCCAGGACAGCTGACCCAAATTTCCAAAGGGATATTCTATACCATAGAATGTCATGCCCAGTATATAAATTGGGGGGAGTTGCTGGAGGGGACTGATCACTCCTCAGTGAGAGGCTGGGCATTGGTCAGAGGGTAGTAAGCAGTTATGTTGAGCACAACCTGTTTCTCTTGGGTTTTATTCCTCTTGTCACCTTTTTCATTATTATTTTATTATATTTCAACTATTAAACTGTTCTTATCTCAACCCCCAGGTTTATTCCTTTTTTTCCTCAGTTCTCCTTCTCTTCCCACCAGGGGTGGGGGGAGAGTGAGCAAGCGGATGCATGGCACTTAGTTGCCAGCTCCATCACTTGAAATTAGAGAATAACATTAAGAAAAACACTAAGAAGACTTCCCTTGAAATCTTCCTACCATGCTGAATGTCTGCCACTTCTCTGGTGAGTTCTCCCAGTGTTTCACTTTTATTCTTGAAGCTGTTCATATTAATGGTTCAGCTTACACCCACTGACCTCAGAGGATGCCTTTTTTCCACCCTCCATTACCAATTTCTCAGGTAGAGAGGTGTCTTGAGTTTTGGGTCCCTTTTTGTCTGTTTCCCGGATTAAAAATTGTAGCCAGAGCTACTTCAGTCTAATTTAGACAGACCTATTCTCTGGAATTCTGGAGCACCTTTTCTGAATATTTTTTAATCTTTCAATATTCTTCTTTAAGCATGCAAAATAGAACTGCAGTCAATACCACTGTCACAGAGGGATATCATCTTTCTCTTTTTTTTCACCCCTTCCTCCCCTTTTAAACTTCTGTAATTCATGCTCCCAGTTGTCAGGTAAACAAACACTTTTTTCCACACACACTGGCACAGAGAACACACATCAACAAAGCATGCCTAAACATATACAGACTCAGTCTTACTCACAATTAAGGTTTATATCCTTTCCCTTATTGTAAACTGTTGTTTATAAAAAAATTTAAAAAAAAATCCAGAGGAAACCAAGTATTTTTTGTTTAATTTTTAATTTGGCTTCACGTTGAAAATTCAATTTACAAGCCATTCATGAGGAAAATGTCCAGTTGGGCAGAATGAGCCATGATTGTGTAACTGCACTCAACACTTGTAATGTATCATTTAGGTCCCTTTCAGTAAATCACCTTACACCTTCTACAGCATAGTTTAAGCACCATATGCTCATTTCATCACACCCTGTAGTCCATTTTAACCTATCAGACAAGTAACAAGAGAAGAATGCTCAAATTGAGGTATTTCCTTTAAAAATTTACTGATCACTGGCATTCAGAGGTAATGTTAAATCATATAGTTTTAAACATTGAAAAAATGTACAAAACCAAGTTAATTTTTAAAAAATATTATCCTTAGTCTTCCATGTGTGTTAATAAAAAATATAAAAATCAAATTTATAACACTGAACCTATACTTTTTGTTCTGCAAAAGTATTTCCACAATTGGAGCCACAAGGTATGGTCATCTTTAGTACATGTTTTTGCTCTTCATTTTATGAAATATAGTCAGTTCAGTGCAAAGGTAATAGTCTATGTACACATATCATTGGAGCCACATGAGGGGAAATTTACAGCAGAAAATATGCATTCATATCATTATTATCCAGTAGCACTACATATTGTTACAGATTTACACTGCACATCCAAGGGCTCTTATAATAAAAAGCTTTTTTTTTTTTTCCTTTAAACACACCAGGTCTGTTTAAGTAGCCTTTAAGTCAACAACAGAAGTTGTAACACAGATGGAACAGCCACATGATACCTCACAAGTAAGTCCCTACAAAACAGATTCCTGCTCTGTCAACACAGGTTTCCAGCTAAAAGCATCCTTTTCATGGCAGTGGCTAACTTGGATTCAGTAGCAGTACAAGAAAATTCCAAAATGTGATTATTTCAGTGTTAACTTTTTTGGTTTTGCATTTAAAGTTTCAAGTGTGTTCAAAACCATAGCAATCTTTTTTTTTTTTTCCAAAATATAAAAATGATATCCTCAATGCAAGTTCAACAACAGAGATCAAAACTAATTTTTTTCTGAGTTATTTCTCAGCTTATTGACTACTCAAGGTTATTTTTCCAAAAAAGATGAACTAGTACCTGTGATCAAATTAGAAATGTCTCACACATGTGGAGAGATGCTGGGAATTACAAAAAGGTTCAGAAAGTGGTCCCATTGAATAGATGTCAATTTCAGCACAATGCTGCAACGTTGAAGTAGTATAGTACATAATACAAGGTTAGCTGATGCTTACTCTTGGTCCTCTTCCAGGAAACAAAGCCTATCACTTCTAAAGAAATTTACTTCTGACTTCTATTTCTAACATTGCTGATTTACATGGACTCTTAGTACCCTAAGAGCAACCCGAAAAAGCAATATAAACAAGTCACCAAACACAAACAACTATAGAGACAAGCAGCTGCAATGGTTTTGCTTTTTGTCTAAGTATATACAATTGCTAAGGAGATATATTTAACTTAGAGGAATTCTAATTCATATTTTTAAAAATACAATTTCATTTTTAGATGTTTAGTTTAAAACTGCTTTTGTTGTCTGGAAAATACAGCACTGGCTAACCTAAATGTCCTTTCTGAAAGATAAGAAATGTTTTCCTTGAAGTTCATTATAAAAGGAAACATAGGACAAAAAAATATATACTTAGGCCGTAAAAGATCTTTCAAAGTTTATTTCTTTAGCATTTAAAATACAAAATGGTCTTCATGCTGGATAGTGAATAAAAGACATGTATTTGGGTTTTCCCTATATACATTCATAGACTTAGAAACAACCTATTGTCAGATTAATTTCATTTCCAGTACCATGGTAGGATGAAAAGTGTCTGAGTGTCAGCTTTCTTCGGTATCCTTGAGGAGGCCTTGTTTGCAATCACATTTATAGATCCTGCATTTGGAACATGGAAGTGAATAGGCTCACACTGGAAGGGATATATATAGCAAGTCAGGAGTCAATCCAATTTAAGGTTGCACGGTAAACTTCTAATACTTCTAAATTTAATTTCTTGTTGCTCACAAGGACAAGGAGAATCTCATAAGCTCCTTCTGACCTGTTGTCACCTGGACACACCTGCAGTGGTTGAAGTGTATGAAAAGAAAAAGCAGTTCTGTACCTAATGGCAGACATGAGCTAAAATAGTAGATAAGCTTTTAGTTTGGGGTAGCATTACCAGAACAGGACTTGAATATTCACCTACTGCTCCCAGCTCAGGGAGAAAGTCCATGAATGTCACTTCAGCTTAAGAGGCAGCAGGGTCTCCCTCTGGCTGCAACAAACCTACAACGAACAGAGAGTACAAACAAGAACTAGGGATATAGTAAACTGAATTCACCAGCCCAAGAGGCAGGAAAGACCCTTCTTTACTGTGGGAAAAGGCCAGTTGCAGAGTGAAAACTTTGCTGCCATGCTGGGCATGGATGGGATTTTCTACTTGCTGGCTCAGGATCAGAAGTTCAGCCTCATTTTTCTCCAGCTGACTTTGGCTCAGAACTGGCACTCTTAAACAACACCCCATTGATAGTATAAAAATAGAGTATTACAGAAGTCATTATGACTTTTTTCTTCTTGCTTCTGACATTTTTGGTCAAAGTGAAAAAACTGAAATGTAACACTATACCAACAGATTATCATTCAGCACCTTTTTTGAGATCCCCAAGCTATCTCAAGTGAGCTCTGATGTTCATATGGCTCTGTGCAACTTAGCTCAGAATAAAGCAGCATGATAACTGTATTCATAAAAAAAAATACCCCAAAGAGCTAAGTTAAGTAACAGGAGTAACTTACTGAGGTGCAATCAGTGCTAAGGTGATTCTACTGTTTCTGTTCCTAGAGACTGATAATTTTAAAACTGCAAATACATCTATATCCCAAAGTTGGCCTGCACAGGAGTACTCTGCTCTGCCACCATGCTAAGGAAAATGGAATAAACAGCCACTGCCACCACACAACTAGTAAAATTTTTTTGCATAATGAATTTGCAAGATAATCTAGGCAGTGTCAACTACCATGGAGAAATGTCTCAGCATATCTTACAGAAACATAAAACTCTCTATTTTATAAGCCTCTTAAATCCTCTGCTCTCTTGGTATCACCCACTTCAGTTTAATCACATTGCACATGATAAAGCACATCACACCATCTGGGGAAAAAGAAACTGCTTTCTACAAAACAAATCACTCTTCTACTTAAAGAAGTCGAAGTATTTATTATCTTGAAAGAAACCTGAAATGTTTCCTAGAGAAAGAAACTGTCTTGACATGAGCACTGTGAGATGTAGGAAATACTCACAGACCCAAGTCCAAGCACAGCTAAAGGATGCCCTGTTTGCTGTCATGTTCTCTCAGCAGTTTTACATCAGTATTACCATTGATACATGGTTTGACCACAAGGTGACCAACACTGTATATCCAGTTCACCACTCTACCACAGAATGATCATCTCATGCCTTTGAGGTGCTGCTGGAGGGTTTTTACTTGTAAGGAGATCTTACAAGGTTCCTGTCACGGTTTGAACACTTTTCTCCATAATTCAAAGAAAAAAGGCAGGGTGAGAAGATGAAGTCTCACTGTCTACACTGCCAGTGACCAAGCCATTACTGGGATAGGGGAGCACCTTCAAGGAATCATCCTCTGACTAAAGACCACCTGGCCTAAATTCTACCTAGTCAGGATAGCAAAACTACGTGAATGACCATGTCAGCCTTCCTGCTCATACATGAAACAGATTTTGTAGTTTTGCTGGACTGATCAATTTATAATTTAAGTAATATCTAATTAGCAATGGCACTGATGATATCTCTTACTTTTCATTTTGNGAATGATTTGTTAATTTAAGTTTTCCTAATCAGCTGAAGTTCAGATACCTAAAATGTAGCAAACTGTTTGAAGTGCCTGGTTCACAGGAAACTGCTGTGCCTCAGTATGGCTTTAGGAGCCAAATCTGAGTTAATGTAGAAATCTTGGCCAGTGTATTTGTCATTTCTTATTTCTAGAGCACTCATGAAAGCTCTCCTAGAGAAAAAACCAGAGGCTTCACATTAAGTAAAATGCAACATTTCAGAAAGTCTTATGAGACACACTCTGGTCTAAAGAAAAATTAAACCTAGTTGGTTAGAGCTTTTAATCAGAATTTTCTTCTCTCCAGCCTAGTTTAGTCCCATAACATATGCAAAGCTGTGCTTACAGGTTTTTTTTTTTCCTGAGATGACAGAATCTGTAGCACATGCTACTAGAGTCCTTTAACTAGTATTCTTTAAGTCAGGGTGGTTTGTTTTTTTCTTTTTAATTTATTTTGATGAGAATGCTATTTTTGACGGATCAGAGAGCAGAAGGTGACTAAATCAGCTAACACGAGAAGCTATACTTACCACATGGTAATATAAAAGTAGGAAGAATAAATTAATGGCAATACCAAAGGTGGACTTACCAGGGAACTCACAAATAAATAAAACCACACCTGCTTCAAAAATTAATCAGATGTTGAAGTTCAACAATGACTTCTCCAGAAAAATGCATTTTATGAATACAAAAATACTGCAACCAGTCCAATGTCTAAACTAGCTAACAAAGCTATTCAGTGTGCAGGAACATATTAATAAAGAGCTCCGTGTGACACTTAGCTCCTTACTTCCTACTTACTTCCGGCAGCTGTGTCACTTCAGAGGTTGCATCACTTCCCTACTGCACACGTGTCCTTTTCAACCCCTGTGACCTAAGGATTTATACCTTCAAAGTGGGATTAGCAAACACATGCAAGTCTGTTTGCTATTTATCACACTAATCGTTCTAGCTAAAATAAATGCATAAAAACATATAGTGTAATTTATTCATCTAAAACTAAGTGTAAAGCCTAGTTTCTCCATAAGGCTTATAAATTTCTTATGAAGTGTTTTAAGTTTATCTGCTACAGCAACAGACTCCCAAAAAATCTGTAATAACACTTGCCATACTTTGCTAGAGACAGTGGTTTGAACATGCTTTGCACCTACTAAACATTTGTTTGGTTTTAACGGAGTTTCATTATGTTTGAAAAAATATAAATGAAGCAATAAAACAAACAAACCAACCCCCCCCAACTTCAGATATCTTGGATTTTGTGGTTTTCTGTGTAACTTTAAATACTTGTTCAGGCACAGAAGAAGAGATACCCAGTCTTGGCTGGATATCTCATACAATATGTAAAAATTCAGGTTGATGCAAGAGCTCTACTGGCAAGGGATGGCAATGTTACATATGAGTACAAAAATGCTCATCAGAAATGTCAAATGCCTTCACACCCCTGCATTTTTTGTATAAGGATCATTTCTGAAGTTAAATAGTTGCAAAGAACCAAAGTAATTTCTGCATATATCTCCTTGTAAATTTAGGGGCTGTTGATACTACCTGTGAAAATATAACTATCTGCCTATAAAAGCAGTAGTATTTTAATGTAAAGCATTTACATGTCAGTGTTTGGTGAAGGGGAAAGAAATTTTCACTCCTACTCTGACTGTGCAGCAAGTCACTGAAACTTGACTGTCACAACCCAGCTTCTCCACAGTCAGATGGATGCCTCTAAAAAGGGTTCTCATCTGGTACTACTGAAACACTTCTGCAGTTGGGAGTTTGATGGATGAGTTGTAACCAATATTGCTGCAGTCATGCCACGTGTTACAGGCCTCAGCCGTCAAGAGCCTGAGTTCACCACCCCGTGGTAATGTGGTGTTTCTCTCACTCCAAGGCAGCCTAATATTATATTCTACAGTGGAATTATATTCATACATCTCAGTTTTTGTGACATGATGTGTGATCTAAAAATGCAAGCTGATCTTTCATCCTATCATTCGTCCTATTATGTCTCCATCTCATTCAATAATTTCTCAAAAGAGGGAGAATTGCAATTCTTTCCAGAATCTGTTGTTTTGCCTTATGCCTTTTTTTTTTTTAATTTAATCCACCATTTTCAAAATGAGATTTAATCCACCAAGAATACTTGCTTGTGACTTGGGTTGGTCACCAGCCTTCTTCTGCATCAGCTCTGGACAGAGCTCACTGGTGCCCAGGACTTTCAGTGCCTCTTCCCCACAGAATGTGGTGCCTGTTTAAGGGCCCATCTACTACAGGCTGCAGTGCCCTTCAGTGTGCTCTGTACAGCTTAGGTGCACATAAGCACAGCTTTTATACTCACCACAATTACAAAACATCTCACAAATAAAAGAAGAAGCCAATGGACCTATGGGCTTTCATAAAACAGACCCCCAAGTTACTCACACTGTATGTGCAAATTAGTATTCAGCCAACTTCAAGCAGCTTGCTTTGCTCTTTCACAGATGTGGGCAGAGTATCTCTTCCTTTGGAGCTTCTCACTTCAAATCTGTCCACAGGATTCTACGCTTACCTTTTTCTTCTTTTCATGCACAAGTGTTGGGGAGCTCTCTCTCCTTCCCTGCATTCTGAAATTCTCAAATTCCCAAGCTCACACACAAAGCGAAAGGTAAGTATATTAGACGTGCCAGTTTTGCAGAGATGCAATATGTCCAGACTACATGTGCCTTCCCTTACATACTGTATAATTACAGAAAACAGACCTTAGGGACATCTCCCTGTGACCCTGGGGCATGAGCAACAAAATCAAGTGTCTATCTCAGTTGTCTGGCTTCTCTGTTTTTAAAACTTCCAGTGAAGCAAGACAGGTGCTTCTCCCCACCTGGAACAACCCTTCTCCTTAGCTTAACTAGGTGTATTTGTAAGAGACTTTTCCTAATGTTTCCTTGCCTTTTCAATTAATAACTGGTATTTACCATCCATGTGGAGATGAGTTCCTATTTTCTCTATAGCAACTTTTTCCATACTTTAAGACTTCAAATCCTCCTTCAGCCTCCTCTTCTTTGGATTAAAGGATACTTTTGATCTCTCTTTTTGAGTACTTTCTGTCCTCCAGAACACCCCAGTTCACTGGGGTATCCAGTTACACCCCATCTCTCTCAGGTGCTCCAGTATGAACAGGTACCTCGGTAAGACCTTATCACATCTTGCAGAAATATCACCCTGCTTCTCACAGGCCACATGGTGATGCATGCCTCTATCATGAGCATCTTTTCATGCAGCAATGAGTTAACAGTGCTCAGTTTGACATGTTCTGTTCTATCCCATCCCATCCCTTCCTCAAGATAAAACACAGTAATGCCCACTCCCTCCTCTGTGGAGCCAACTATTCCTACTTAAGTGTACTTTCTCATATGCCTTATTTTTTCAATCAATTTCTGCTGTATTTTATGATCAGTTTTAATTCAAATCTTGCCAGCTGGTTGGCTGCCTCCCTGTAAGCTTGGCTTTCGTTACCTAGATAAATCAAAAACTTACTTATTATCTCTACCTACACCTCCATAAAGCATATTTTCTTACATTTTTTTCCTCCTACCCTTTTATTAAAGCCAGTTCCAGTTTGGAGACCTGCCACATACAGTTAGGGATATCTAAGGACACATTCCAATACCCTAATGAGCTTTAAAACACCTCCTGCTATTTAAAAAATAGTTATAAGGGCATTTGCTACAAACAGACTTCCTTTGCTAAAATTCTTCCCTTTCAACTCTAGTTTTAAATTCCTTTGTGGAAGACTCAAATCCCAACAGTTTTTCAATCACAAAACCATCATATTTTAGCAGAGCCCTACGAAATTAATGAGAAATTACTTGAAAGATTTTTGTTTGGAAGCAGAGTCGCCATCACAGTTATTTTGAGACAGTCCTCCTTCCTACTCCTTGAGGCTTTTGTCACATTTCCCAATCAATAAAGCTCTGTGGTTTTGTAATAATCTAGATTTTTCTCTGAGACATCCAGTAGTAGTTAAGGCATCTGGCTTTACAAAAGGAAACATAAGTATTACTAATAGAAGTGTGGTGGGTTTTTTTGACAGTTCTAAACTATTCTAAGATTTATATATGTTCTATGAAGTATATGTAATGTTGCTATTGAGATTTAACTAGCACTTCCTTCAGGATGTTCTGCAACTTGTTGCTGGCTTGGCCTCTGAAGTGACTGCAACCTTTTCCAACTTGTGCTGATACACCAAAGTTTTCATGATGTGTTCCATGCTATGTTATCGATACAGGCTTGCTGCAAAAGAAATCTGTGATTCCTAATAAATCTAAACCAAATATAGCTGTGTAAACATCTCCCATTAAAATGTTGTGTGGACATGATTTGAATTGGTTATAAGAGAAAAGCACAAACAGTTCAGTTATGTATTTTCAAACAGTATGTGGCATGTCAGTTTGGAAAGAATTCATGTTTAATTGCATCCGGAAGATTACAGTAGAAAAGTGTTGGGGTGAAGGATAAGGAGCCTTTCCTTTTCATTCTACCATGGAAAGAGAAACAATTTTGTCATTCAACAATAAAAATAAAAAGTAATCCTTAGCAAGTGTCTGTATTACTGTTTCCAAACTGTTCACTGAAACCAAAACAAAGGGCCAAAGTATGCTTGCCTTGCTCAAGGGAATAATCCCACTGAAACCAACCAGACTGACTATTCAGATATGGACAACAAAGTTTGGCCCCAAATAAACATTCCCATAACTAGGGAAAACACTAATCACCAAAGTGCACTTTACACCATAGTAGCTACAGTTTCTTTATACATGCACAGTTTGTGCGACACTTTGTACATGGAACTAGCCAATGGAATATAAATAAGTTGTGCCGCTTCCTTTTAGATATGAACATTAATAATGAAGCACATTCACATTTTTGCCTTTCAAAGACCTTAAAAAAAAAAACCAACCAAAAAACTTTTCCCAAAGTAACCTGGAACGTGCTGTTAAATATAGCACATATGATTCAAAGGATGGTATTAAAGTAGAACTCTCACACACAAAACTGGTATTTGCTGTATAATTGGAGTGACTTATGAAAATCCCAAGAAAATACAACCCTCTCACCAGGAGAGGAAGGTAACAGTTGTAGTGTTAATTCAGTTTCTTCTGCAGGGGCTTCTTTCTATCTCCAGCGCTGTCAGGGCTGAAGTCAGTACAGATACCATTAGGAGCAGAAAGAGATGAAGTCTCCAAGCTGCTTTCAGCTCCCATCTGATCAGCATAGAGATAGTCTTCTGCAAAGTGTGGGTGCAACTCAGCAAATGTGTAGAAGTCATCTAAAAAAAAAGTTGTTGCACAGAATCAGCTCTTTGAAACAGAAGGATGCTAAATTTGAATACTTACACATATATAATCACATGATTTCTTCAGAGAAAAATAGCAGCAGTTAACATAATGCTATCCCCAGTGCTTGTTTTAGCTTCTCAGCTAAAACATAAGTTTACCACATCCGCAGAGCTGGGATGCTGCAAAGAGTTATCTAAGCTCTCTGAAAACACTTCAGGCCAGAGCTTAGATTGTATGAAGGGGCAAACAGGCTCAGATTTGCATTAAAATGCATGATGAGCACATGCCCTGACACAGCATTTCTATTCACTGGCAAAGTACAGAAGCCCTCCAGCTGAAGATCACTGAACATCAAAGTAGTAATTTCTTAAACTCTCAAAACTCTTTTGTAAACATGCCCTTTAATGCTTTGCACTCATAGTTTGCTGCAACCTAACAGCAGCTGTCATTGCTGCCTTCTGCTTTCAAGAGCATTTCAAAAGTCCCAATATTTTAGAGAATAATATTGAGGAGATAATTTATAACACGTGAAAAAAACTCTCAATTATAATGTTGGATAATAATATGATAAGAAGAGCCAGATTAGTTCTTGGGGGAGTGGGGAAGCCTTAACATCAAGAAGTAACATTTTGTGTTAAAAAATCAGACTTTGAAACTTTGTCTCAATGTGCCAATATGACTTTCTTCAGGCATGATTTGAACACAGGATACTGTAAAGGATGCAAGCAACAAGGAACTATTCTTATAACATAAACTGACACTAGAAAAATCTGGATGTGAATGTTTTCACTAATTCAGTCACCTACAGTGTATCACACACCTCCCACTCAAATTCACTGTGCTATCCCAGAAGAGCTCATGATCAGACAGTGCTGTGAATTCCCCTGAGTGCAGGGTGGATGACACCTGAAGAAGCCTTTCAAAGGATTGAAGCCCAGGTCCTCCTAGTACAACTGGGCTGGTATGGAAGAAAGGAGCCACTGCAGCTTTCCCTCTCTGCCACTCTTTGGGATGACTTCAATTTTCAATACTGCAAAGGGCAAGGGAATGCCGTATGGCTCACGGGGCACTGAAGTTGTAGAGCAACCCTGCTTCCGAACTGTTGCAAATGGATAGGTGGGGAGAAGGCAATAAGCATAAATTTATCCTTCCACTAACAAAAAAATGGGTGTCCTTTACCCACAGTTTATATGGATCTAGAGTATTCTGGACCTATAATTTCAACAAAAGTTGATGAAGGTCATGAAAAACAACATTGTCATCTATGTTGAAAAACCTCTATGTACAACAGGCTGATGGATCATATAAATGATAAAGTCTTCATGAGGAAAGGGAAGTCCAAAATGTTTGAGAATGCACACAGCAAAGTTGTTTGACAGTTTTTAATGCAAGTTCAATTTAAAAATAATCTCACAGTGAAGAATTTGAGTCATCTAAACTTTTTCAAGACAGAAACATAAGACTTTTTTATATTTAAAATATTTAACAGTGGTAGTAGTTGCAAAGATATACTAGAAATGCTTGAGGGCAAACTGATTCATCAGAATCAGAACAGTCAGGTACATTCAATCATACGACCTGATCATATTATTTTTCTGCAGCTAACAAGGAGACAGCAATCAGCTGTCAGCCTTAACCTTAACTGGGTCTGACCTGCAGCAGTACTATGAAAGCATTCCTTTTTTTTGTATGGATGCTTTAAGCACATCCCAAGGATGCACTGGTTTTTGTAACAACACATACAATGCATGCATCATATTAATGACCATGGAAAATAGCTTTTTTTCCTGGGAAGGGTCATTCTAATATTTAGCTTAACTAAGACAAGTATAAAAATTTCAACCACCGGCACTAAAGATGCTCTTACAGTCACATTAAACATGAGAAAGACTGGACTATTTACTGTAGATGCCAGTCTACAGCAATTCATTAAGAAGTTAGAGTCTTTTTTCAGAAAATAAATTCGGAAAAATCCCTTGAAGCTGTGTGAAGTTCACACAGTTACAATAGTTTATATCCAAATCTTCATCGCAATAATTCTGTGAGGATCCATCCTTCAATGTTTCAGCAGTACTGGATCTAAATGAACAACCTCTGTTTTCAGGATGTCCTGAATTGAACAGGGTAACCATTTTGGATAGATTTTGGTAAGTTGACAGTTTGGGTCCTGCTGAAATAAGTCCTGAATATATTAAGGAATATTTATCAAAGTTGTATTCAGCATAGTGCAATGAAAAGTGCTCGGAATCCCATCTGCCTCATTCATCAGAAACATGAAACAAGGTGATGCAGAAAGAACCAACTCTTCCAGCATTACTTCTAATCACAGGAGTCATCTTGGAGTTCAAACTGAATGCAATTATGAAGCATTCGACTTAAGGAAAAGATCGACTCAGTGATTAACTTGGGGAGAAAGGTGATTTTGCTTCCCACCTCCACTAAGAGCAAAGAGACATAAAGAAAGAAAATTCAAAGTGGAGTTAAGACTCATGTCTTAAACACTCAATCTTGGTATTAAGTATGCATAGGTACTACATAAACTTAAAGAGGTTTTTCTCCTACCCTTGAAACACCCTCCTGCTATTTGCTGCTCCTGTTGGAAGCTGTGTTCATGAATCTCCTCTAGTTTTTGTTTCAACTCAGCTACATAATTACCTTAGTGTACAGCAACTTAATAGGATAATCTGGTGGTTAACATAGAATCATGTTAAGCAAATAATTAGTCCTTCTCTAATTGTTCATCCTTACAGATACTCCAAATATGGCCAATTCCCCATTTTTTCTGGTTACAGAAAGCCAGGCAGTCTTTAGAACACTTTCACCACCTGAATTGTCTATTGAGAGCTGGTGGAGAGTTTCCTAGAATTTCCTCAAACTCTCCAGAATTATGTCTTTAGACTGATAAATCTTGCCTCTGTCTATATTAGACTAAAAGGATAAGCTTTGCATTTAAAGTGTACCTGAACAACTAAGCCCACTGCACAGTGCTTAAGAGAAGTGACACAGAGATCTTTGCAACCAGTGTGCTTTCAAATGCAACAAAAATCCAGATTTCCAACAATTCAGGTTAACGATTACCAATCTAGTTACACAATCCTGATTTTGCTATTGGTTATTCTGTTTACCTGCAACCTGAGCTTTTCCTTTGAGATGAGATCTGTGGCTTCAAGGACTCTGCTGTGTGTGCAGCAATTTAGGTTTGATACTTTAGATATTTTATCTTTTGTTCTTACAAGTAAGACTCGACTTAATATTCCTGCTTTAAATTCCATCACTCTAGAAAGGAGACTGTCACTAAACATCCACTGTGTATCCAGTGTAACCTCAGTCCCACCAGACACAATGTTTTGATTTCTCAGAACTTGTCTGGACAATATCTTCAGAACTGTGTAGTCTGCAAGTTTTTTCACCTCTTCTTCTAGTAAATAAGTGCAACAAATTGAGCATGTGTGAAGTTCCACTTATTCTCAGGAAAGGCAACAGGCTGAATATTTATGGCAGGAACTTTCAAGGCAGAAATTCAATACCAAAAGTTTATTTGCAACTCCTAATTCTCTAATCTAATAAATTGGATATTTACTCTCACTATTAAACTTCCAGATACATTAAAATGACATGTTTCTGTTATAAAATGAGAACTTCTCTCAGAAAAAGCACTAAGGAAAGTTTCAAAGAAATTATGTAAACACCATCCTACTACCTACTTTGTGTTGCCTCACAAAAGACTATTCTTGACTACAGGAAATAAAATACTGAAAATGAGAGCCAAACGCTCCAGTGGACGCTACTGTGGCTTGGTGGTCCAGATTTTCTTGTGATGGGAACATACGATGACCACTTAGGGAAGAAATGCAGATTAAATGAAACTATTAAAGATGAATATTAAAATATTAATTCTTTGGTAACTCACATGACCTGGTCTGAGCTCGCTTGTACATGACTACAAATTTAGCTATTCTCAAACAATGAAATGTGCTAAAGTTAGACTTCTGCCATGCTTACCAGCTTAAGATTTGTGCTGGTATTTTTGAAGCTGGTGACTGGGAGGTGGAGAGAAGAGCTGAGTCACTGCACATATGAGTTGGAAAACATGTAGCAATAGTGATAGGCAGGAAGAAGGCAACAGGCAGGATGGATGTGGAAATGCTGGGGATGTGACAGATGAGAGGCACATAAAGGAACGGGGTAGGGCAGCAGGAACCAAGGAGAGAAGACACAGTAGTCAGTAAAAAAGGAAAGGACAGTGGCAGTGATACTCATTTCAGTAACTAAAATATTTGTGTATTTGAAGATTTACATACATATTGTATGATTGAAACACAGGAATTACTAGTGTATAAACTATAATTTACTAACACCAATGTATTAATTTGTAAGATTTTTACAAATTAAATACATACTGATTATCCTGAGGGAAAAACAATTAGAACAGAGTATGTCATGAACACCTCTACTGTAAATACATAATATGTTGGCTATCAACAACTCAGTTCATACTTAAATGATACAACTAAACTTAGAACCTTACTGCATAAAACACAAACAATCTAAAGTAACACACAACTACTCTGACTCCCAGCACAATCTATTCACCCATGTCACAGATTTTCAAACGCAACTTTCTCGCCTCCGTTCCACCCACATTACAGACTACAGAATAGGCAGCCTGGTTAACCCCCTCTTTTTCTGCTCCCAGGCATAAGAGACAAAACAAGACAGAGCTAAGGTAGCTTTCTTTAGAACTATGTATCCACATATATGGAAGTCACAGAACAGAATATGCTGAAAGAGCTAATCCTTGTATTATGTGACTTGATGTGGAAGGGAAAGCTGAAAACATGCAAACATGGCATTTGTCATCAAAAGTGAAACTCATTTTTAAAATATAAATTTACTTTGTTTGCAGTGCTTTCATCAGTGTTGAAGTCAGTAAGCCAACTAAAAAGGGTAGAGTTTAATAAAAATGCGACTTCTTTGTTTGTCAAAGTGAGTGCAGGCAACTTTGACATTTTGTGACAGTTCAGATGCAGTTAGAATACTTACCATATGTAATCTTTCCTTTTTCTTCTTCATCTACAGCTCTAAAAAGGTGTGTAACATCAATCTGTGACACACCCATGGCAGTCTTCAGAATATGAGCTAAATCCTCTTCTGTTATAGTTCCGCTTTCTGACTGGTAAAGCTATGAATCAAAGCAGGAAGATAAATCATTGCAAAGCTGAATGCCGACTCCTATAAACAGCACTACATTGAAGTAAAGCAAAATAAAAATTTGGTATTAGAAATTCTAGTCATTCTCAGACTGATGTGATATATTAAGGATTTCAGATTATTCTGGGTAAAAGATATCATCATCAGTTCACCTGTCGACGCTTAAAAAGTAAAGCTTGCTATATTCAGAAAAAAGTCCTATATTTACATGCCTAACCACTGGAATTACAGTGATATTCAGCAACAAGACTATCAAACACTAACATGTTTTGCAAATATTTAACTGAGAATAATATTCAGTCGATTAAGCTATATGTTTAAACTCCAAGACAGTCTGTGATATCGGGAGATATATTTAGGTTGGCCTAAATCGGATATCATTTCCACTTGGTCAGATGAAAAACTGAAGATTCCTTTGACCAAAATCCAAAAGCCAGTTGGCATAAAATGCCTGTATCTAAATGGTATTAATCAGGAGAATCCTACCCTGTACACCAGTTATGGGCATATAATTTTCTACAAGTATTTATTTTAGAAAACAGTAATTCGCATAATCTTACATCTTAAAGAGTGACCTCACAGAAGGAGTTAGCTCTACTACTGACAGATTGAAAACTAAGAATAATTGTTCATAGTCTCATTCCATCTTTGCATATGTGCAGTGTTTTTCCCTGAGAAATGGACCTGAATACTTCAAAACATCTGTACCAAATACAGCTTCATTAATCTTCCTTAAAATAACTCAATTTGCCTGTACAACATAAAGTGAGAGAGAAAATATTTTGGAACATTACTGTCTCCTTTTCATGCATGACAACACTGCAAATATCAAACCATGTAAAAAGTGCTGTTTTAGAAATTTCCTTTTAATTTCTCTACATCATTGAGAAGGTGGGAACTGATGAGATTGAACAAAACAGGTGTAAGTATGTATTTTTCACACAAGCAGAAGCTGTTGTCACAAGGCAGCACACTTAGTGGAATAAAGATATTGAAGTTCCATGGAAGACAACATACGCTAAAATCAGGAATCTTGCCTTTGCCCCCCCACCAGCACCTAATCTGCACAGTGTTTCACAGGAATAGGGGAAAGGACAAGACATTTCTTTAATAAAACCTGCTACATTTTTACAGAAGTAGTCAGGTAATACTGGGTGGTCAGGTTCACAAACACCATATTGACAAGATTTACAACAGCCTTCAGTTTCTTTGGCAGCTCCCAAGGGAAGGTGTAGCTCTTACACTGGAATGCTGCTCTTAGTCCAAACTCCCTGCCAAGGCAGGGTCACCTAGAGCAGGGTGCACAGGAGCGCATCCAGGTGTGTTATGGAATGTCTCCAGAGAGGGAGAATCCACAATGCCCCTGGGCAGCCTGTTCCAGTGCTCTGCCACCCTCAACACAATGAAGTTCTTCCTCACATTGAAGTGGAACTTCCTGCGATTTAATTTATGGCCACTGCTCCTCATCCTTTTGCTGGGCACCACTGAAAAGAGTCTGGAACCATTGTCTAGTCACCCACCTCTGTGATATTTATGTGCATTAATGAGATCTCCTCTCAGTCTTCTCTTCTCTAGATGAAACAGTTCCCTCAGCCTCACCTCGTTAGAGAGATGCCCCAGACCCCTCATCTGGACCCTCTCCAGTAGCTCCTTGTCTTCCTTGTGCTGAGGAGCCCAGAGCAGGACACAGCACTCCAGCTGTGGCCTCACTAGGGCTGTGTAGAGGGGCAGGATCACTCCCCTCCACCTGCTAGCCACACTCTTCCTGATGCACCCCAGGGTCCCACTGGCCCTCCTGGCCAGCAGGGCACTGCTGCCTCATTGTCAGCTTGTCATCCACCAAGACTCCCAGGTCCTTCCCAGCAGAGCTGCTCTCCAGTAGGTCAGACCCCAGCCTGTGCTGGGACCTGGGGTTATTCCTCCCCAGGTGCAGGAGGACCTTGCACTGGCCCGTGATGAACCTCATTGGGTTTCTCCCCATCAAACCCTCTAGCCTATGAAGATCCCAGGGAATGGTACCATAGCCCTCAGGTGTATCTCTCACTCCCCCCAGTTTTGTATCAACTCCATATAATGATACTATTTTTCCAGTTCTTCAGTAGTATACTAAGCACTTTCACTTTGAAAACTTGTAGCTACGTGAAGTGTTGCACTTTTCCTGAGAGCAAAGGACAGCAAAAAGTAGCATAAGGCAGAGGACACCACCTGTTCAAAGGACTGGCTAGATCCTTCAATGGCTCCAGGTAAGCTGTGTAAATCTCTTATTGCATGTGAAGTCAGGACAGGAGGTAGGAAAGGATTAAAATGGTTCTCTTTCCTTTTTTTTCCCCTAGAATCAGCAAAATTTCCTCAGCTTGAGGATTTTTGTAACTCTTCCAATCATCGATAGTAGGATAAAATGAGCCATACCTGCTTCCCCTTGCTGAGTACTTCCACTTCTTAATACATGCATAAAGCTTCTCTGTAGTTTAACATTATATTTTGTAATTAACAAAGCAACTCAAAATTATGTATTATGAGTTGGAGAATGAACCAGATAAGGAAGAACAGAGTTTTTCCTAATAAACAGTTTTATTAACTTCAAATGCTTCCAGAAAGAAAATAACTACCCTATCTGAGCTTTTCTTCCTCTCAAATGATAAAATGACATTGCACATTTTGAAACATGACAGCTAAATTTAAAAAGAAAAATTTCCCCAAAGTCCCCTTTATGTTTACTTCAAATTTGTTCATTTTAGTATGAAGACACAGAGCTGACCAAACAGCACCTGACTATTTCTCTATGCCATTCTATAGCTGAAATGGACAAAGTCAGGACAGAGACCTTTCCGTCTGCTTTTCCTGCAGAAGCAAAAGTAGGTAACAGCAGCTACTAGTGGCAGATTTCTCACAGTATTTGTAGGAACTAATAATTTTTGTTCTTTCCTCCTTTGCCAAGTTTATTGGATTCTGGCCGAAGGGTAAGAATGATACATGTGAACACCAAGCATTCACAGGAGCCTCATTTCTTCAGCAAAACGTAGTTAAAGTCGTCATGCTGAAGAACCTGAAAACAACTACACAGAAAAGAAGGCTGCAATGTAGCACCATGCAATTGAATGTTCTCAGCTCCATGCATTCACTAGTGAAGACAGCATCAAGACTTAGCACTTCTCAGTTTCAGTAACACTGAAGACCATGTGAATTCAAGGCAAAGGGAAAAGATGATGCAGGGTGCAGCTGAGTTTGCATGTTGAAACAGTAATATCAAAGAAATTAATTGAAAAGTAATACATCAAGGTGTCAGAAACCCATTGGTTAAGCATTGCTGCTGTCACTTTCCCAAAAAGCTTGCATTAACAATCTATGGTGATGCTACAACAAACCACTGAGGCTAGAGCAAGATCAGGAGCACTTCTGGGAAGCATCAAGTCTGGACAAAGACTTCAGGACCACCACACAAACATGGTAAGACTAAGAGGAAAGAAAATCTTAACAAGAAGAAAAAAAGGAGACAAAAAATAGTCTCTATTAACATGTAAGAAATTTTAAAAAATACTTTATTTTGAAAAACTAGATTTGATTGAAACATTATAAGAGTAGCAAGTACAACTCAACAGCCTGTTTGTTTAGAGGAATCAATACAAAGAACTTGAGGTTTGAGACTTAATTTGCTGAAAAGATTCTAGCAGAGTTCTACAAAGAAAAATTTCAAACAGCAAGCCTCCATAATTTTATACAACTTACACTTGCAATGCATTCCCTGTTAACATGAGCTCTTAATCTAACTTTCCATTAGAACTGTTTTAAAGTGTAATTAAGTATTAAAAGGGAATGTGGAAACTTACTAGTGAGTCTAATACCATTATTAACAACTTCTAAAAATAAGTAAACTACATAGAGCAAGAAAATGCTGCTTACCTGAAATGCCAGCTGAATTGTTTCCAGAGTTTTGGATGGCTTACAGACAACTGACAGAGCAATGACAAATTCCCGAATATCAATTACGCCATCGTCATTCTGTGAAGGAAAACGTCCCCTCAAAATAGTGCAGTTTGTCTAATAATTTTAATAAATAACTAACATTTGCTAAAAATGCAGAATATTTAGAAAGATTGTTACGTGAGCCACAACAAAAAAAACAGTCTTACTGAATGAAATCACACAAGGACAAGAACCCGGGTGAAAGCCCTGAAGGTCCTTTATAAGCCTCTCAGTCAAAAGTCATAGTTTGAATATTCTTGGGAGACACTGCTGCTACTGTCACCCTTCACTTGCATATTTAAGATTTTTTCCATTAAACCATCCGAATCACTGGGCTGAAGTTAAAACCAGAGAACCAGAGGACAACGCACCCTAATTTAAGCCCTGAATACATGAGATCTGCTCCAAGAGAGAACACTGTGGGCATATCCACCTCCTGGTCAAGACAGCATCTCATCCATACAAAGATAATTGTCATTTCCCCATTCTGGCTGATTGCCAGAGGAACAAAAAACGGGCTCATTTGCCAAGATCCTTCAGGTTTCAGGCATCATAGCAGAACAAGTTTATTTTTATTTATTTATTATTTATTTACATGGTAAATAAAATACAAGCTACCAGACACTGCATTCAGCTACAATGAGCAGCAGCAGAGGCCTAGCCTGACTCTACCATTCTTCCTTTTTGTATTTTGCATCTAGAAAAAAATCAGTTTTTGTCCAGCTGATACTCCTTTTAAGTTCCACCTGAAGGAATGCTTTATTTAGCTGATGATATGTGCCCTTACCTTGCTGAAAGGGGAGTACAGCATGCAAACACTATGGTGAAATGCTCAGAATCAGACCTCAGTGAATTCGATTGAAACAGAAGTAGGCTGAAGTGGAGTTTATCAAAAGTAGTGAAGTTTTTAAACTTAATGTTGCTTCTTACCTCATCAAAAAGTGCAAACATACTTTCTAACGTCTGAGAAACTGGAAATTCCAAGTAGGCTGAAAATTCTTTAAGATCAACCTTTTCTTTCTTCATTTTCATGGCACTTGCAGCATATTTATCAAGATCATCTTCAAGTGTTTCTGGCTTCAGCCTATAAAGCATATTATTTTTTGCACATTTTAAAAATCAACCCAGTTGATTAACAACACATATTTCAAAATACCAAACGAAACTATGGATGATAATGGTGTAAAACACTACAAAGTCTGGATTAAGAATTATTACACAACTTTATTATAAAATAATGTATTTCTGTATTTTTCAAGTTCCCATCAGTTTTCAAACTGTTTTAGGAATTACTGCAAGGGCTTAAGAACCCTGGACAAACTCATGTTCCTTAGTCTACCTTGATTATACGCCATATGTGTAAGTAGCTGAACAGGAAGAAACACAGCTAATAACTTCCAAGCATGGAGAACTAGGTGGAACTTAGGTCACCCGAATATGGCTGTATTGTAGGACAGTAACACAAACAAATGATGTTTCCAAATTTACTAATGTCACTGAACAGGAAGGACATGATGCATCTTGCCTAAAAAAAACCCAAACAAACCAGGGGTTACATAATAGTGATTATACTGTTAATCCTGTTTGTCAGTCCTTATTTTTCACATTCAGTCTTGAGTTGGACATCATTATGAGGTAACTCAAACAAAATTCTAGCAGTTCGTACAGCTACAGAATTTCCTCACTCCTTCCCATTGCAAAACAATACTTTGATTGATGAACTTTATGCTTAATGCAGATATCTACTGTGTGGTTGTTGGTCAGGTTTTTTCCTAAGTCAAGCTTCCTGTTTTGGCTTTGCAAAAGAAAACAAACAGAAACCAAACACGAAAACCCTACCAAATAATCTTATTATGAATAAAATAAATGGTGCTGCAGGTATGATGCAAGGAAAAGTAACTTTTCTCTGCAATACAACATCAAGCAAATCTTGATCAGGTCTCCCCTGAACTGATTGAGGGTAACTTGGGCATCCAAACTCTCCACCTCCGAAGACACAGGCTGACAGTAAAGTCTCCTACAGTGTCCTTCTGCAGTTGCCTGTTTTGCTGTTTGCTGCTGCAGACAAGGAAAAGTAATTATTCACACAACTCAGAAGCTTACACCAGAACTGTTCCCAGACTGCAGCTGGGACTCCTCAGCAGCTTCCTCTCAGTAATAGGAATGAATAAAATGCTTAATATCAGCATTCCGAGGAGCTTCTGAAAAGAGATAAGAGCATTTCTGCTAGGAACATTATCTGATACATCAGCTCCAGAACTCGATCGTGTGCTCTAATGACCCTTCCTAAACATCACAACTTTTAAGTAAAAATACAACTCTCATGCTGTCTGTCATGACCTATACTCACTTACCAATATGCATTAACTAAACAACGCAAAAACTTGTATTTCTGAATTATAAATGCCAGAATTCTTCCAGAAATGCATGGCTGCTATAGAACATTCACAAGTTCTCCATCCTAGCATTGAAGTACCTATCTTAAGATTTAGTCCTAGACAGTATAAAAGAATGAGACACACTTCTGCAAACATTCATTTTCCATAATCAAGTAGAAAAGGAGAAGGAACAAAACCAAAACCAATCCATTGAGGATTTGAGACAGACACAGAACTCAGCTGCTCACATGCAGGATTACATGCAAGAAGTGTCCACTGAAAATACATCCCAGAGCAGTAGCTGAAATGGATTTTAACTATAGTATGAGGACAGCTGGCATCTAAATCCTCTCTTGAGATAAGCCCCCACTGACGCAGAATACGTAGGGCAACATTTGTCTCTCAATCAGACTGATTTTTTTTTGCAATGCATTGTCTCAAAATTCACCTTCTAGAACTGAGGGAGCACTCATTTGGTGACTAGCCCACAAGACCTGCAAGATCTTCACTTGTAATTAAGGCAGAAAAGCTAAAGAAGCTTGAAGGCAGAACCTTGTATGGGAAGTAACATGGCTCACCATGTATCTTACACACATCTTGTGGTTTGTGTTTTGTAAATATTGTAAGAGATGTGAGGCAATGTCAAAAGCAGCATGTGGATCAGTGAGACAAACTGCTTCAACTTGAGTATGACTGCATTGTGTTTCTGGTAATCCAAGGTGGACTTGGATTCTAGAGGGATATTTCCCTCTAGCCCTTTAAAAACAGAAAGTAATTAATATGTTGATGACCATAAGCTGCTGAACTGAAATCTTCTGAAGCCAAGTGCAAATCTCATAATAAGTTCTGAACTAACGTGAAAGGGTTTGAATGTTCCAATTGCTTTACAATTGTTGCTTTTACCCCAATGGAGGCCATAAATTCTAGAAAGCCAACAACAAATGTCTTTCCTCATGGAATCATGCTTGTTGGCTTAATGGTTTCCATACACGATCTAGGCTTTATGATATATAAAATTATTTGCTGTTGTGCTCTTTTGCTTCATTTTTTAGGTCAATGCACACTAAAGAGAGCAAGAAGTATCCTGAGTCCATGAAGATGGAAAGGACATTTTTTAAGATTAACAGCTCTGAATGTTAAATTCTTCATAGCAGACTTCATAAGAAAAACCAGATCCCTGAAGGTAGAATATTTTACAGCATAATTATCACTATTTTTAGCAAGTAAGCTAGTTTTAGCTATATTTGACTATTTGAAAACATGCTCATTTCTTGCATGCTGGGAACCTGCCAAAAACCTTCTAGTGTCTCAGAGAGCTGGAAGAACAGCTGGATGATGTAGCTAGCTACTGTAAACTGCATGCACAGAGAAACATGCCCTAAGCCAGAAAATCACAATACATCCAGTTTTATGTTTGCTGATGTACCTCTGTGCAATATCTTGCCATAGTGGAGCAAGTATACTGAAAAATTGCAAAACTGACCCTGAATACTCTTGGCACACCCTGCCTTGATCCACAAAAGCAGGGCCTACCATGGTTGGTATTTGTTGTCATGCCTGATCCATGATCACCTCCTGCAGTGGAGAGTATTGCTTCTATGACAAATGCAGATGGTAAATGTCCTCTAGAGCTTTTTTCCCTTGTTATAGATGACCTCTAAGCACTCTGAAGTCACAGCACTGGTAGTTAGCTGTGACGGTTATTACTCTGGGGACACAAAG
>VZTN01011659.1:0-12543 GCA_013400515.1 Erpornis zantholeuca
ACAGTGGCTGTTGAGCTGATTTCCTCCTCTTACCCCTGAGGTGTTTAGTATCAAGCAGTAGGCAATAAATAGGAGCCAAAGCCAGCTTGGTGCATAATTTCTTGCCTCTCTGGGACTGGCAAAGCATTTTTCTTTTCAATATTCTGCCACTTCATCAGGGTCTTGAAGTTGTTCAGAAGGGAACTTCAAAACCATGGGAGCAGAACAAATCTCCAAATACTGGCCCATTTTCTCTCACATTCTGTGCCACTCCTGACTATATACACCCTCGGTGCAGATGACCTTTTTTTAAAATCTTTCTTGACTCTAAACATGGTGTAGACCACACTGAGGAGACCTGTCAGACCTAGCAGCACAAATGTGCTTTCTTTAACATCCAAAGGGAATTCGAAACTCTCGAAAGCTGTTTTACCAGGTGCAAAGGAGCAAAAGGGGGTGAAAAGGTGGGGAAAATAATCCTTCCCTGTTCCCCTCACTGGCTGGGTATGATAACTAAAGAATTCCCAGAGGTTACACCCAGGGCCAGGGTAGGAGAACAACACTGAACACACATCCCAAATGACCTTCCTTGCCCTTCATGTTACAGTGACATGAACTGGTATCACACACTATAGCAACAAAGCCATCCTGATCCCTTTCTCTGCTCTGAGAAGGAGCACTGCAGTGGACACACAGTGTGTGGTACCCAGAAAAAGAAATGTTTAGGCATTTTTCTGCCTGACAAGATACTTGCAGCACAAGGTNATAATCCTTCCCTGTTCCCCTCACTGGCTGGGTATGATAACTAAAGAATTCCCAGAGGTTACACCCAGGGCCAGGGTAGGAGAACAACACTGAACACACATCCCAAATGACCTTCCTTGCCCTTCATGTTACAGTGACATGAACTGGTATCACACACTATAGCAACAAAGCCATCCTGATCCCTTTCTCTGCTCTGAGAAGGAGCACTGCAGTGGACACACAGTGTGTGGTACCCAGAAAAAGAAATGTTTAGGCATTTTTCTGCCTGACAAGATACTTGCAGCACAAGGTCAATCAGAGTTGTTCTCAGGAGAGAAAATGTAAATACGACAACTGTTTTTGATAATGTGTTCTCCTTGGCCAACGAGAATTTTCTATTTTTGGATGTGTTTTCATACTTTAGGTTGTACACACACAGAGACTGTCTGTTCACAGGGACAGACACAGGAACACTCTTGAGCTAAGAGGCTGGGGGGAGAAAAGTTTGATTTCTTCTTGATAAAATATTAATAATAAAGCCTTCTGATTTTCAGTCTATGAACACAGAGTTGTCTTTGCGGAAAGGCCCTCGTATAGGGCAACATCTTTTCTACACACAGTGCACACACAAAAGTATATACAGGGTTAGGTACCACACCCCCGTGAACAGATCACGTTGTGAGCAGTGGTTCTGTACCTAATAAAATAAATGCTTAGACCAAATTTGTTTCAAACCCATTCTAGTCAGATCTATCGTTATCCAAATCCTTTGACCCTATGCTGGGCACCAAATAAGGTTGATGTGGATTTAAAAATGATATTCCCTAATTTAGTGCTCCCACTGAATCACTTCAAACCAAGCACCATTTGCTCACTCAGCCCTTCCCCCACCATGAGATGGGGAGGAGAACTGGAGGCAAAAAAGGTAAAGATTATGAGTTGAGATAACAGCAATTAAATAAGAAACTAACAGTAACAGCAACAATATTAATAATGGGACGTACAAGAAAAGATTTGCATGCAAAAAAGCTCATCACATAGCCATCTGACAAATGTGAACCCCCTCCACACTACCAGAGAGACCAGAAGAGACTCCCTTCCCCGACTATGGCAATGATGTGAGATGGTAGAGAATAGCAATGTAGCTACTGCAAAAATTACCCCTGTCCTATCTGCAACCAGGTCATAAGGTACAGTGGAGTATAAATACCGGAGTACACACAATCTAAAATGTGTTCGGTATTTTCAAGCTTGCAAGACAAGGTCTTGTTTGAATAGAAAGCATCTGCCTGCTTACACCATACTCCATGTCCAGGAGCAGCTTCCTAGTCAGCCTCTCACCCAAACCTTCACAGCAGCCAACAGATCAAATCAGACTTATCTTAACGACTAAATTCATAAGAAACCTTTGCTGCTCTCATTCAAAGAGAGCATTTGTAAATCAACAAATTCATGATGATGCCCAGAAAAGACAAAGTACTTTGGTTGTGAATATTTGATTACATAGAAACTGTAAGAGGATATCAAAACTGACTAAATAATCTTAAAGGCATCCGTATCACTTCCTTCCAGAAAAAAAGATTTCCACCTTTCTACTCAGCATCTACAGCTTCTTTACAGCAAAATTCATGAAATGTACGTTAAATTTAAAAAGTTTCTTACTCTTTTTTATATCAAACTCTTTCTATTTAATTAATTGCCTTCTCAGCTTCTATTCTTCTACTTGACTTCTTTTATGTTCCTGCTTTTCTGTCAATTTTCCAAAGAAAATGAGGCATATGCAACCATTGCCTAGATATTTTTCTCCAAAAAATCTCAGACACACCCTCTTCCCAATTCAAACAAGTTTTACAAAGGGATAAAAAACTCAGAGATAATTTAATTGTAAAAGGTTTCAGTAAAATAGTAGCATAAATGAAAAAGAAAATCCCTGCAACTATCTCTGCTGAACTTAGCCAAATTTTATAATCCAATACAAGAGACAAAGTCTTGAAACACGAGGTATTCCTAATTAAAGATGCAATCATACTGTGATGCTGGAAAACATGGAAAGTGATTGTCATTGATCCTTAAATGCCAGAGGCAAGAGGAGGCTCGTAGTCCGTGAAGATGAACAGCTAGTATCAGTCCTCCTGGAGCAATCATGATGGGATACACAGCTGTGTCTTTATTTCAGCATTCACTGATAACAGCCAGTACCTTCTGTGTAACAATCCTTACTCTGATTTGTGCTATCTGGAGGTCTTGGAAAGCAGGGAAAGAAAGTCAGTCTCCAAAGACTTTTTTACAAAAGAGTATGCTGGATGAAAGAGTCAGTGAGAAAGGAGCACCATGTGACTTAGAGTAAAGGCAACTAGTTAGGGTCTGCAGTCATCTACATACTGATTTGGAAAATGCCTTACCAAAAATAGGGATGTATCTCTAAAAGGCTCCCTATTGTCCAAGTGCAGGAAATAAATGGATTGTCTTGGGACATCTGAATTGCACACAACATGCTTACCATTTGGCAGATGAATCGCATGTGAAATTTTTGAAACAGGAAATATCTGTGACAGGCTAAATCAGAAAAGGCAAATGGAAGGAGACTCTGGGACACTTTGGAACCATTTATACTTGGCCATGGGTTGATGCTGGCTGGAATCCAGGTACCTACCAAACCCACTCACTTCCTCCCCTCTGCAGCTGGACAGCAGAGAGAAAATGTAACAGAGGGTTCATGGGTTGAGATAAAGACTGGGAGAGATCACTCTTCAAACACCATCATGGGCAAAACAGGCTCTAATTAGAGATATGAATTAAGTTTATTATTCACGGAGTCAGAGCAGGATAATGAGAAGTAAAATAAACCCTTAAAAATACCTTCCCTCCACCCCCTCCTCCTTCCCAGCTCTACCTGTTACACCCGCCATGCAAAGAGACAGGGAGTGGGGGTTATGGTCAATTTACCACCTGTTATTTCTCCCGCTGCTCAGGGAGAGGAGTCGTTCCCCTGCAGCACTAAGAAGACAGCTCTCCATGAACTTTTCTGATGTGAGTCCATCTCATAAGCAACAGCTCCCAGTGAGCTGCTGCAAAAGGAGTCCATCCCACAGGCAGCTGTCCTCCCCAGACTGCTGCAGTGTGGGTCACTCTTCCACAGGGTGGAATCCTTCAAGGACAGGCTGCTCCAGCCAGGACCAGGGCCCCTCTCTCCACAGATCTTCCAAGGGGTCACAGTCTCCTCTAAGGCACCCACCTGTTCCAGTATGGGGCTCTTCCATGGGCTGCAGGTGGATCTCTGCATCCCTATGGATATCCATGGGCTGCAGGGGCACAGCTGCTTCACCATGGTCCTCAGCATGGCCTGCAGAGGAATCTCAGTTCCAACACCTGGAGCACTTATCCCCCTCCTTCTCTACTGGCTGTGGGGTTTGCAGAGTTCTCACATGTTCTCACTACACTCTTCTCTAGCTGCAATAACAACTTTTTGTTTTTCTTTCTTCTTAAATACATTATCACAGAGGCCTTACTACCACTTCTAATTGGTCCAGCCTTTGCACATTAATCTCTGGAGCCACCAGGGATTGGCTCTGCCAGACACTGAGGAAGCTTCTAGCAGCTTCTCACAGAAGCCACGCCTGTAGCTTCCACCTACTTCCAAAACCAGGCCATGCAAACCCAAAACAATACTACCACAAGTGTGTTTGATGAATAATGTCTGCCACATCCAGGAGCATCTGGTTGACTGGTCTCCTCCTCATACCAAGGCAAACAAGGCTATTTGTTGTTCTTCAACTTATTCAAATGTTTAAGTAACCTGAGCTGCAAGCTCTGTACTTGAAACAAAACATGAATGACCAGTGGCATTGTGGAGACCTCAGCACATCCAGGACAGTGGTTTAGAGGAACCCTGAAAGGTATTTCCTGACAAATCTCTTTGAAAATATCAGCTATTGCACTCCGAATGGTCTGCTGATAGAAACAACTATCAAGAGTCCCAGGCAGAGCAGAGACCCAGAAAGGATTTCAGGACTCATATTATTATTTAACACACAGCTTTGTCTTTGTCAGGTGCTTTTGAAGCCGTATTCGGAATAAGAAGCCGAGTGGCACACAGTATACTAGTCAGAAAGACACTTCTCCAGTGAATCTAAGAACGTTGTCAACCTTCTATGTCTTTGTTTCTGAAGGAGTTCTCAAACCATTTACTTGCACATTGCTGCCTCATGTTACATAAGAAATTACTCAGAAACATGATGCAGAAGAAGGGAGAAAAAAATAAATGAAGAAAAAAGTCAAGAAAATTATATGAAGATATGTGTGGATTCTTCTTGAAAATAATAAATAAGTTAAATGACAAAACCACAAGTGACATGAAACTCATGGCTTGAGAACAACATCATTGTTGTACATAACTGAGAGAAACTGAAGCAATGCCAGCTGCACAGTGGCCTAAATATTAATAGATAAAGCATGAGAAATGGGAGGGCATAACTGCAAGAGATACTGCCTTTCATTACTGCCCTCCAAGTCTTACCCACAAGAAATCTACCTCCTCCAGCTGACAAGTAAAAAACCACATGAAAATCTTGTTACCTTAATAAGAACTGTTGACCCAAAGACTTCTACCTAGTCATCACTGAGATTGAAAGATACATGACAAATAACATAAGCAAAAAGAATGAACTATTGAGTTCTTTCTTATAGAAATTCCTGTACCAAGTTAGATAACTTAAAATGTCACTCTCTGACAAAGATTGTTTATCATTTTTTAGATTGCTAAAATGAATAATCATGTTATAATTCTAAAAATTGCCAAATGACCTGCTAATTCTTGGCATACAAGTAAGATCTTAAAAGGAATATAAGAGATTTTTAGGTTTGTAATGTTTCTTAGTTTAACTAATTAACAGAAAGTTTTCAATTACCAAACCAGAAAAATATTTTTTCACTTTTACTTTGAGAGTTCATTATTAAAAACATTGTTTAGACCTTAACTTAGATATTTGAAACTAACAAGTATGCAAGATGGGAAACTGAGAATGTGAGAAAGCAAAGAAAACAGGAAGAGAGTTTGTCATTACTCTCCAAGTCAATGCCACCACTGCAATTCTATTCCCCAAAACCACACTGCTGCTCACAGTTGCTTCCCCCATTTTTTTCCCTCCCCCTCCCCACACCAGTGGGATGGAGTTGAGAATTGGAGCAACAGAAGGCAAGGATCATGGGTTGAGAGAAGAAAAATTTCCTAGGAACCACTAACAGTAACAGCAACAATACTAATAATAAAAGTGTACAAAAGTGAGGCTGATTTACATTCAAAATGCTCACTGCTGAGCCCAGCCCAACTGCAGCCACATTTTCTCAACCAGAAGGAACCCCTTCTCCCTGGGAAGGAGAGTCTGCTTCCCCGACCCCTGGCATTGACCTGAGGTGGTATATAATAACATTGGGGCCTTGGCCATGCTGCCTCACAGCTATAGCAAGAAGTTAACCTGTTCCTGGTTGAAACCATCCTTCTGACTTGCTCATGTTGCTTTCATTTTTTCCCCTTTTAATTAACAAAATTTTCAAAACCTTACGTTTAAATCACAGTATAAATGCTATACTTTGCCACCTTCAATTAATTAAATCCAGTATTGCTTATATTGGGAATGTTTTATCTAATACTTGGCACATCAAATTAGCTTGAGTATTTCAATTTTGTTCTCTATCAATTTTTTCAATTTCCACTTTTTTCAGAAAAGATAAAAGTCAGGTGCTGAGAGATATTCTTCAAATAGGGGAATCTTTCTTCAAAACTCCCATATTACATAAGAAATAGTGTACTTCTATTAAAAAATGCCATGCAATAAACATTTCACAAATAAACATTATGCCAAATTTTTTTAAAAATAAACATGTCAGAAATAAAATGTCAATGCTTTCTCTCTTCATAACCAAGTGCTGCCAGACTGCCACAAGTATCCAATTACACTAGTTGCTGGCATTCCCCAGAGTTTTGGAGTCTTTCAAATTATACCGTGTTTTTCACTTGTTGTGTTCTTCAAATTCAGCTGCCACTCTATTGAATGCAGCAGGCTCAGCAGGCAAACAAATCCTCAAACCCGTCTTTTTGCCTAGCATTGCATTCTCAATTACCACAAACCATGATTACTTAGGCTTATGTGTTATCACAGCGTAGGTAAGTACAACAGACAATGATTGCTATGGTATAAAAGAGAGTAATTTTTATAGATAGCTCATCATGAGAAATTAAGCTGCATGTTTCTGTGCTGAACTTCCAAATACCAAAAGCTCATTCAGGCATAATATGGGTACAACATTTATTGGGGAAGAAATTAGAATAAAGAAAAATTAGAGAGATTACATAAATTGCAACTTTAAAAAATGAATACATAGCTTTTAGAAAGGCAATTACATAGACGAAACTTACTAATAGTTTACAAACACACCCTTTCTTAAACTTACATAGTTACGCTTTCTTAAACCAGGTAAACTAAAGACCCAAAGAAATAAATTTTTGCAGCACTGATTGAGTTTTTAAAAATTCTTTTATAAAGGTATCTGTGTTATGTTCATGTTCCTGTCAGATAATTTCAAATAGATGACTAGAACAAATAGCTAGTATTTCTACCTTGCAATAGCTCCTGAGTGACTGAGTCTCAAATTTTTCATAGATGATCATATACTCTTGTACTCAATCAACAATAACTGGAATGATTGTTCCACAAAGGATTGCAACACTATTCCACATATAAGTTACCTTGGCTTCCTAAATCACAGTTTCCAGTCAACAGCTTTTCAACTATGGGCCTATTTCAGCTTTGGAAAGCAGTGTAGTAAGTCACATTCTATAACTGAATACTCTGAAGAACACAGAAGTAGAATAAACAGCTCCTGACAAACATTACTAAAACTTACTTTACTTATCATAGGATCAGAAAACATTAAGGTTGGAAAAGATCTCCCAGATCATTGAGTCAAATCTTTGACTAAACAGCACCATGTCAACTAAATCACAGTGCCAAGTTACTCCACTACTTCCCGGAGCAGCCCCTCCCAATAATTACAACCTTTTCAGTAAAGAAATTCTTCCTGATGTCCAAACTGAACCTCCCCTGACACATCTTGAGGCTATTTGCTCTCATTCCAGTACTTAAAAACTCTTTCAGTGAAGAAATTCTTCCTAATGTCCAAAACTAACCTCCCCTGACACAGCTTGAGGCTATTTGCTCTTGTCCTGTCATTAACTAACTGGGAGAAGAGACCAACCCCTGACTGAGAGAAGAGACCAACCCCATCTTGCTGCACCCTCCTTTCAGGCAATTTAAAGACTGATTACGTCTCCCACAAGCATCCTTTTCTCCAGGCTAAACAATCCCAGCTCCCTCAGCTGCTTCTCATATGATCCTACCCTCTAGACCCTTGACCATCTCTGTTGCCCTTCTTGGACACGCAGTCCCACACCTCAATGTCCTTCTTGAAGTAGAGGCCCCGGAACTGAGCACAGGACTTGAGGTGTGGCATCACCACTGTACAGAGGGACAATCCCTGCCCTGGTCCTGCTGGCCACGCTATTTCTGAGAAAGACCAGGATGCCATTGGCCTTCTTGGCCACCTGGGCTCACTCTGGCTCATGTTCAGCAGCTGTCACTCAGCACCCCCAGGTCCTTTTCTCCTGGGCCACTTTCCAGCCTGTAGTCCTGCATGGGGTTGGCATGATCCAAGTGCAGGGACCAGCACTGGCCTTATTGAACCTCACAGCACCGGCCTCGGCCCACTGACCTGGCCTCTGCAGAGCCTGCCTACGCTCCAGCAGATCAACACTCCTGCCCAATTTAGTGCTGTCTGCAACCTTACTGAGGGTATGCTCAATCCCCTCATCCACACCATCAATAAAGCCATCAAGCAGGACTGGACCCAGTACTGAGCCTTGGGGAATCCCAGTAGTACTGACCACCAACTGCAGCACCACTCACCAGCACGCTCTGGGCCCAGCCATCCAGCCAGGTCTTAACCCACAGAAAAGTGCACTCGCCCAAGCCATGGGCTGCCAGCTTCTCCTGGAGAATGCTGTGTGAGACAGCATCAAAGGCTTTTCTGAAGCCTTTTCAGGGACATAACATGCACAGCCTTTCCTCATTCACCCAGCAGATCATCTGGTCATAGAAGGAGATCAAGCTGGTCAAACAGGACCTGCCATTTCTAAAACTATGCTAGTAGTCCTGTATGTGGGATGTGACTGCACTCAATATAATCTGTTACATAATCCTCCCTGGCATTGAGGTCAGGTTGACAGGTCTGTAGTTCCCTGAATCCTCCTTCCAACCCCTTCTGTAGTCATGTTGGCCAACCTCCAGTTGTCTGGAACCTCCCCAGTTAATCAGGACTGATGATAAATGATGGAGAGTGGCTCAGCAAGCTCTCCTGCCAGACCTCTCAGTACCCTTTGGTGAATCCCATCCATCCCCACAGAATTGTGAGTGTCTAAGTACCACTACTTCCTCCTGCATTGCAAAGGGTCTATCCTGCTCCCTATCCCTGCCTATCAGTCCAGGGGACTGGCTGTCCTGAGGATAGCAGGTCTTTGTGTTAAAGACTGATGCAGAGAAGGCATTAAGTATCTCAGCCTTTTTCTCATCTATGCAGACAGTGCTTCCCCGCCTCATCCAATAAAGGATTGTCCACCTGGTCATACCACATGCGGGTGTTGTCTCTTTGCTGCCCCTCTGGTACTAAAGCCAGGCTTTAACACTCTTTGCAGATGGAGATCTGAACAGCTGCATGCTGCTGAGGGAGCTCTCTGAGCCACCATGCTCCTTCTAGCAACAGCTTTCAACCATATTGAATCCACTGTTGGGCCTTTTTTAGTTGGGTGGGCAAAAACCACGAGGTGAGCTCACCTCAGGAGCTGGAGGGTGCCTGTGCCCTCCTACATGCCCTGCTCACACAAGCTGCTGTGAGAACTGCTGTGCCTCACCTTGAATGGTTCGCATATACCCTCGGTCGAAGTAACTGTATTTTTTAATGCCACATATACTGTCCTCTTTCTTACAAATTCTACTGTTGATCTTGACTCATGTTTTAGACATTTATTCCTCAGACATAGCTTCAATCACATATAGTTTCAGGCTGCTACTCCCTTCTTATTATGCAAGTTCTCATGCTTGCATTATAATGGTCACCAGAATAGGTGGCAGAAAATAACTTTAATTCTTTCTTGTTCAACTTGTTAAAAAGATATAAATAGTGAATCTGGATGTTACTCATTATTCATACTGTAGATGAACATAATTTAGTAAGAGAATCCCTTTCTTTGGATGTTAGTTTTAAGAGCTACTCAGCATCCAAGAATATCTCAGTTCAAAATTATTCAATATTTTCTCAGAAACCTTGTGACAGATATAGGAGTCATTGCTAGATAAATAAGATTAAAATCCTCTATGGTATAAAAATAATTACGGGACAGTAGAGAAAAGTACAACATCTTGTTGCTTCTCGTGTACTTTTTTACTCAGCTTCATTTCATTTCCGTGACTTCTGAAATGTAGAAATTTATTTCACTTTGACATCCTACCAAGATGTTTTAATACTGAAAATTCTTACTTAGAATTCTTATGCCCTTCCTTTTTTTTTTTCTTTTTTTTGCCTACATTATTTTACCATTCCAACGAGATGGTATCAGAAACAGGCAGGTTAATGTGTTATTTTCTAGCTGCAGTGGTTCTGGGAACAAAAGACATTACATACTACCAAACAAACCAGCCCTTTACATAAAACACGGACAGAAATGTAAAGAGGAGATTATCCCTTAGAAATTAATAAGAATTGTCTAATCACCCTGTGAACTAGTTTCTGGTGACGACAGCCTCCAGAGAGGCCCACCAAAATCCTTTGGTATCCTTCATTTCTCAGGAGAAATCTTTAGGAAAAGATTCCAAGCCTTTTCCCTGACATTTGTATGAATTAGTCTTTGAGGGGAGGATGGAAAGAGAACTTCTCCTAATCACAAACACTGGTGCTACATTGTTTCTTTAAAAAAAATTATAAAGACATGCCTTTGCCACAACTGAAAGCTCTGCTCTAAAAATGAATTATACAAGGAAAGGGATCTGAGCTGAATTACACATCTCACTAAGAAATGAAATGTTAAATTACATCTTTACAGACTAACTTACACCAAAATGTAAACATGTGCACTACACCTGTGCAGTAAAAATACTATATTGTATAAATTGTGAAATGCATTTCTGTTGTTTACAGTAAGAATAAAACTCAGTACAACCATTACATGCTAATATGAACAAGCAATGAGTCTGCAACTAACTCTGGAACTATACAAAATAATCAGTACACTCTGTTGCCAGGCCTATCTCCTCTGATCTGCCATGTTCTGAATCTCTGAACAATTATCACACTTTTTGTACTTCAAACACTGCAAATACTGAAATGCTAGGGTTTGAGTTTATTATTTCCCTCTCCTTGCTCTTCAGATGAATTCCACAGATGATAGACAGTAGAAAATGTAGCTTGATTCTATTAATCTCGCCTTTGATGAAAACTAGACACCAGGAGACAGAGATGGATTCCAACACAACAGGGATATTCTGAAAATTATGAGAATTGAGCTAATTGACATGGTAAAATCTGCATATTCAGGAAAGGCAGCTCTCCCATAACCCTAGCTAACTTAGAGTAAGTTTAACTGTGAACTGAATTTTAAATGTTCTTCTATTTTAGAATACTATAATTTGTGATATTTTTTTGTTTCTGCACTTCTGGAAGTAATTGTGTACACAAAGTATCTAAAGAATACCACTGAATCATAGAATCTCCTGAGTTGGAAGGGACCCAACAAATTCATCTAAGTCCAGCTCTTGGCCCTGCAAAAGACACTCCAAGAGTCACACCATGTGCCTGAGAGTGCTCTCCAAACACTTCTTGAACGCAGACAGGCTTGGCGTGGTAACCACTTCTCTGAGCAGCCTGTTCCATTGCCCAACCATCTTCTGACTGAAAAACCTTTCCCTGATGTGTAAACTAAACCTTCCCCAACTGAGCGTCTCATCATTTCTTGAGTCTTGTCAGTGGTCACCACAGAGAAGACTCAGCACCTGCTCCTCTGCTTCTCCTCATGAGGATGTTTAAGACTGCAGTGAGGGGTCCCCTCAGTCTCCTCCAGGCTGAACAAACCAACTGACCTCAGCTGCTCCTCACAAGGTTTTCCTTCCAAATCCCTTACCATCTTCATAACCCTCCTTTGGACACTCTTCAATAGGTTAAGATCTTTCTTATATTGTGATGCCCACAAGGGCACACTTTATTTAAGGTGAGTGCAGTGCAGAGCAGAGTGGGACAATCACCTCTATTGACCACCTGGTTTGCTCTCCTGCCTGTCAAGGCACATTATCGACTCATATTCAACTTTCCATTGACCANTTTTCCTTCCAAATCCCTTACCATCTTCATAACCCTCCTTTGGACACTCTTCAATAGGTTAAGATCTTTCTTATATTGTGATGCCCACAAGGGCACACTTTATTTAAGGTGAGTGCAGTGCAGAGCAGAGTGGGACAATCACCTCTATTGACCACCTGGTTTGCTCTCCTGCCTGTCAAGGCACATTATCGACTCATATTCAACTTTCCATTGACCAGGACTCCCTGGTCCCTTTCTGCTCTCCAGCCTCTACTCCCTGGTCTATGCACACATCCGGGGCTGCCCCATCCCAGATGTGGAATCCAGCACTTGACCTTCTTAAACTGCACACCATTGGTGACTGACCATCTTTCTAACTTGGTGAGGTCTCTCCGCAGGGCCTTTCTCCCCTCAAGGGAG
>VZTN01011659.1:12558-27473 GCA_013400515.1 Erpornis zantholeuca
ACAACAGTAGTGTCATCACTAAACCTACTCTTGAGTTCTGCATCCAAATTGTTAATGAATATATTGAAGAGAACTGGTCTGAGGATAGAGCCCCACAGAACCTCACTTGTGACTGAACACCAGTCTGAGGTCATCCCATTCATCATAGCCCTTTGTGCCTAACTCATGAGCCAATTGCTCACCCATTACATAACATGGTTATTCAGCTGCAAGCCAAATATTTTGTCCAGAAGGATACTCTGAGAAGCAGTATAAAGAGCTTTGCTGAAATCCAAAATCATTACATCAGCTGGCTTTCCTGGGTCACATAGGCAGGTTATTCTGTGATGACATGGATACAGAAGTAAATTTGAAGATACATACATGACACTTACTTCCCTGTAAGACTGTCTTTTACATACAGTTTCTTATTTCAGGGTGGCTGCCTGTGTTTCACATTTCCCCATCCAGCCCACATAAGGGCCTGGAACTTGCCTCTTACATTGGGTTCTGAGTTATCTGAGCATCTCCTTTACCAGAGTCCCCACTGTGTTTCCAACACCACCATCTCGTCTCGTGACAGTCCTTATTTTGCAAGTCTGCATACAACTCTGTGCAACCTCTTTTTCCTCAGTCATTCCGCTTCCTTATCCTTTTTCTTCTGCTAGATGAATCACTCTGGATGCTAATATGCTTCTCGCTATCATAAGATAGGTGGAGATGAGATGCTGGCATGGCTTAGCCGTTCAAATGTTGCATGACATTGTTTGAAAGATATGAAGCTATGGCTATGCTAAATGACAGCAAAGGCTTTCATGTGTCACCTGTTTTCTTTTGAGTTCCCTAATTTCCTATAAAATCATAAGACTCTACGCTAAAAACTCCCAAAATACAATTTTTCACAAAGTTCCTATACTGGAAAACAGAAAAGCAAACCAAACAGAAATGACAGTACTCTTCAAACTTGACTAATCAGATACCTTACTTCTGCATTAACTAGTCTATTCAAAAACTGAAAGTTTACCTATACAACTAAGAGATTAAGAAAGGATTAAGATTAAATAATATATTGTATATACACTAGACACCAAAATATACAGTTGGCAGTTAATGTATCTTCAGCAATTAAAAATGCAGCTATATGAATATTGCAATAATTTAAGTTTTTAAATTATTTATCTCAAAGTGGCAGAAAATATCACTATTTAAAAATAGCATACAAGATGCGAGTCATGAAAAATTGATGTGAAATAGCAATGTAAGACTTGAGATCACTTTAAGCAAAACTATTAATGCAAAAGAACTCCTACCAAATTCAAGTCAACACAAAAAGATATTTCATGACCTGCTCCACCAATTCTTAANAAAAAAAGAAAAAAGAAAAAAGTCAGAGAAATCAAATCACAAAGGAAAAAATTAAGTTCTTTCTGAACCACTCCCTTTCTCCTTCTGTTTGCCCCTCTAATCTTTCATTTTCTGCTACACTCTCCCTCCCAAACTTCCCAGTGAAAATAAATGTCAGATGGCTTTTTCTTAAGTCATAAAAATAATCTCTAACTGCATTTTAGTGTATTTGCTTGTTAATATATCTCCACATTGAACCTAACATTTAGAATCTATCATATCAACATAGTCATCATGATCCAAGCTGCAAATAATAGAGAGTGTCACTGTCAATTCTGCTTTCTCACACTTCCTTCCCTTCACTTCATCTGATTTTAATAATCCCTGTCAAACCACAAACAGTCCAAATTACCTTCTTGACACAGAAGCTTTCAAGGAAGAGACAGAATCTCAACTTTCATTTAGCAACAACAAAAGCAAGCTGTCCAGCTGGACAAATATTATTTTCACTCTTGACAATCTCTGTAGTAAAACATGCTTTTTAATTTTCATTGAAGCTGCCAAGGGTTTCAGATAAGCTTCTTGTTTAGCGTAGATTGACTCACAGGATGAGCAAACCAACAACTGTAATTGTGTCTTAAAAAGCCAGCAGTTTTGAGGAAAAAAAAACTGCTTGCAAGAAATGACAATCACATGTCATCAGCTAACTGAGTTAAGAAAAAGATTATACAAATAATTTCAATTTAGTAGATCTCATAGGATGTTTCAAGATCATTTTACATTTCTAAGATTTACCAAATGACTGTTCCTAACAGTGTAATATAAATCAGAATTTCAAGGAGGACAAATTTATATTCAATGACACCAGCAACAGTCTAAAAAAGGTTAGCATTTGACAACAGGAAATATGTTCAAGGCAAATAAATTCTGCAGAAGGATGTCATCTGTAATCATTTTCCACTCTGTTGGCTTGTCCTCAAAGTAAGCTCAAGAACGTAACACTCTGCTTTACCTGTATCAATTTAAAAGTAATTGATTTCTCTTATGAGGCACAGTATTGTATAATTAGCATTATATTTTAAGTTTATGTGATTAATCAAAGCATAATACATTTTAATATAAAATATTTTCTTCACATAAACACACCAGTCTCTAATTATCTGAAAGTCTATTGCTTTCAGTATTTTAAATGGAAGTTGCACTCAGATTTTGAAATGCTACCAGCTATGAAAGAAAAAACCATAATAACCAAGATGTTTCCCATCAGAAGACTCATGCGAAGTATTTGTCCAAATACCTCAGATGATTGTCCCATGCATGGACTTAAACTAAGACTAATCAAAGCCCTTTTAAATGATTCTTTGACAATTAGTCAGTATATACCAAAACAATAAAAGGCCATCTTTGACAAATCTACAAAATCACAAAAAAATGCAGAAACATACGCATAGATGGTGTTTAAAGTTCCACAGCAAGAGAATTATGCTTTCTACTAATACATAAACCTTAGAGTGTTCTTTTAACAGTTTGGGATGGAAGTTGGCTCTTCATAATGACCCACTCATCTTCATGGCCAGATGTCTTCCTGCTTGCCTTTTAATCCTATGTTCCTTCCTAGTGAAGAGTAAATTCTAGGAGCTTTCTGTTTTCCTTTAGCACAGCTACTTAAAGTACAGTCTTGATACTCAGCAGAATATTGATTCTACCACAAGTCTGCATTGGATTGATCTGTGTGTTTTATTCTAAAAAAAGTATCTGATCAAAAGATCACTTAAAGGAGGAAAAAAATATAAGTAACACACACACCAATGGAATTGTCAGTTTTAATTAAAAGGACATTGATTTAAGCCTCTTTATGTGAAGTGCTTAGCCCTTACTACGACTTGACTTCTAGTTAATTACCAGTTTATATTCAGAGCAGAACTCATGACTGCTGTCAGCTAGCTTTATACATTATAAAACCCCACGGATTATGTATGAATTACAGTTTAACCTCCATTGAAGAGAATGGAAATAGAAGATACAAAAGACGTCTGTAGAACACTATATTAGACTACAAATATACTGATTGATATGAAATAGGCCTACACCACATCTAGTTAATGGTAATCAAACTAACTGCAGAAAACTATGCCTCGTGTCTGACTGGTTTTCAGTTCTGTAACTATTAGGGAAGATAAAAAAAGTCTTGAGACAGAATCATCTCACTAATTCTAAGCCATATATAAATCATTTTTACACCTAGTTTCTCAGTAGTAGTCTTTATCTTCCGAGAGCATCCTCTATATTTCAATTCAGTTTTGTTACTTGATAACTTACATTATAAGATTTTCCATCATTATTTCTAAGCAGGAAGTGCAAGTCATCTCAACTATGATGCAAAAAAGCAAAAGGACACATAACCAAGTGGCAGTTTTAAAGAATATTTATCCTCAATATTTTTCCATTCCTGTTGAAAAAGAATGAAAGAAAAATAAAGGAATAGTTACAGTGAAAGGAACTTCCTTCTTATCAAAGTCATCTTAAACAATACTTTTAAGCTCCAGCCTGAAGCTTCTTATCATAGGGCAACAAAGAGTCTCACAGCTGCCAGCTCATGAAAGAAACACACTGTATTCATGGGGAAGTTCATTTACCTTTATACTGTTACTACATACGCCATGGAAAAGCCACATGAGTATGATTCGAGAATACTCATATATAGTTCTAATACATTCAGCTATCTCTTCTGGGAAGATGCTGTGTCAAGAATATTTCAACATATGATAGAGGCAAGAGCACAGAAAGGGAGAGAATGAATCATTACTAAATGCATTCACACTGGGAAAAAGCAATAATTACTTGGAACCAGACCAGGTCATAAATTACTGTGCAAAAAGGAAAGACAATCACCTGATTTGTGATGCAGAAAGAGCTTCCTCCTCCCTATCTTAAAAAACCTACTATAAAATTTATATTAGATTCTCTAGTGCCAAGACCACTTAGCCTTTGGTTTCATGATTAAGAGGGCAAGTGTTCAGAAATATCTTGTAATTGAGCACCATGCGCTGTATTATTTCTTACATAATTACAAGACTTAAATGACTTGTGCAACTGGCCAAGAAGTGGAACTACAATGTAAACAATGGGCACTACTTGCCTATTACATCATAACAAAACTCAGCTGAAAATTAAAAATCAATTTTTGGTTTTTTTGAAGGAAGACTACATTTCAAGTTTATAGAAAGACAGGAGGACATCACAAACTAAAGGAGTAAAAATTTTTTCCCAAAGTCACACTAACATTTTAGCAAATTTCCTTTTTTTATATTAATTTAAAAGAACTTTACAAGTTTAAAAAACTTAATAAGCTATATAAAATACAAGTAGGAAATTTATATTAGAATTATATTTTTAAGCTTTAACCTATATCTTTTTTTAAGTGCCTAAATCTGAGTATAGTAATAACTTTAGCAGAATATCCTTCAGAAGCATGAGTTGTCATCAAATCTATTTTTATATAGAAGTTCTACAGTGAACCTTAGAGTTTCAATGTCATTTAACCTGCAAGATAAATTATGCTTGTTATGACACAGTCAACAGCAAGTGGTCCCAAACCAAGACTGCCTTCATTGGTACATGAAGCAGTTTGAAGGACATTACAATCAAAAACAAAATGTCCAGTGAGAAAAGTAATTAATGGCACATATTCCGAATAAGAAAGAAAGTGTTCAAAGATAGAAAAGTGGGGCAGCATTTATTGAAATGACATTTTTCCTAGGTAAGCTGGTAATAACACAGCTGATTAGTGGCATCACAACACCCTTATGCTAATCTTTGGAGCTAAACTCAGAAACTCTAAGGTTTTTCCAAGGAAGTGAATCAAATGTCAATAGCTTTGCAAGTGTATATCACGCAAGGGTATTTAACAAATAATTTGATTTTTGGTATCAAGGCACACCAGTATGAGCTTTCCATTTTTTTTTTCCTCTATCACAATGTGCACCCAGAATAGGTTTATTACACTATAAGCACAAAGTGGGCTGTTGTCCTCACTACTCCCTACATTTACATCACCTGACAAAACTTATATACATCCAGTCAAATGGCATCTCAAGAATTTAAAACATTGTAGACACTACTGTCCTGATTTCAAACAATCTACTTATCCATACTAGTACATGATTTAGCTGTCTAAACCAATTCTTGGAATGATTACAACTTTTTATTCAAATTAGGTTTTCGTACTATTATGCACTAATGGCAACACAATAAAAAGAACGGTGAGAAATTGACTGACTGTACTAAGAGATTCAGACAAGTTGAACCAGAGACAACATTTTCTGACCCTTTCTTTGCAGGATCCTACCAGCCTTCTGCACCAGCCACTTGGCCTGTGCAAGCCCATTTATCCCCATTTACCAGGCAGCTGTATGAGCACTGATGGTGGCATGGGGCTGAAGTGAGTGACTGGTGCAGGCCTGACAACTTGGCAGCAGTACCAGTTTATGCTAGATTAAGTTGACAAAATGATGATGAAAATAATAGATTGCCTGCATTAAGACTTACAGACCTTGAGAAATCATCTCTACAGAGGAAAGGACTGAAAGGACTGTGTTTACACATGCATGCTAAGACACCTGAACAGAAGGTTCTATTACATTTAACATCAACAAAATGGGAAAGCATATGTAGAAAAAAAACAGAAACTACCCTGTTCACCTTGCTTTTGCTTCATATATTTTAAGTAATTAAAAATCTCTTAACAAGGCCTTCTGCACACTTAATTTAGGCAGTAGTGTTCAATAAAACGAAAGTGGTTCTTTATGTGGAAAAGAATTAGGAATTCTCAATACTTTATGGGGCTTTAGCTAAAGTACTCCAGGACTAAAATTCCTGTAACTCATAAATTCCACAGGAAAATCAGCAAAGACAAAAGCAAAGGAAGTTTGAAAGAACAGCATGTAATTTTGACAACAGGATAGCCCCTGTTATTTGACCAACATTCTTACATCTGTGTTTTATATTAAAAACAAAGACAACAAAGCCTGTATGGTTTCCACTGCTTTTGTTATTTTTCTGTAAACAGATGATATGCAAAAAAACCACCCAAAACAAATACCACAAAAAACCTGTAAAAAAATGACAGTAAGGTTCTAACTCCAGCCCACAAAAGCCAAGAAATTTAAAGTTAGTCTGACATTCAATCCTTAAATCATGCAAGGTTGCTTCTTTTTTCAAAAAATGACAATGCAAGGTAATGACAAGTTGTCAGCCCTAACTTTGAATTGCCTGAAGTTTGTCATTTGGTGTTTGTGTCACAACCTTAATGTTATTTAAATGTAGTTTTTAGTATCTATTATTTAAAAAGGTCTACTTTATGACAGCAAAAAGCTTTGATGGAATAAACCTCAAAGTACACTGTAGTGCTGGTATGCCACTTCATTAGAAGTAGTGCATAAAACATATGCTGTTGACAAATCTAATTCATTAAAGTTGAGGTAGAAGCACTTTAAAGCAACTGGATGGCATCATTAGCTACAGTTCCTTTCATAAATTATTCTTCTTTTTTCTTTTGAATGATTTTGTCAGTGTTCCCTTTTCAGACTGGGAATGTTTTTGCCTTAAAGTTCAATACCTTCAACATGTTTGGACAAGCTAAATAAGTAGCTTATTTGCTAACACTGAAATTCTAAGATGATTATTTCACCAAGATTAATTAAAGAAGAATAAAATTAAGCAACAATGTATGAGAGTTTCAGCCTTATCAAACATAAAATTTTAAAATTAAGAGAAGCAGAGATTACAGAGTACAACAGAGTAACACTCTGGCAACATTTTGCATTGCTATTGAGGTAACTTGGATTTGATACTGAATTCTGCAAGAGAGGAGATTAGGCACATCACAGATCTGATGGCTAGATTACATATTTAGCCATAAAAGGGAAAGTTGCTAACTATATTACTTGGAGTTTTAGGTAATGATCAATATTGGTACAGGAACTAAACACTACAGTAAGGTCCATAAATGAAGCTGAGCTGGTATTTGAAGCATGGCCCATCAGAGAAACCTTCCAACAGCAAAAACACATAACTACTGAAAACCTGATCAAATTCCATCTCAGAATATTGTTGCTTGTGAGAACATTTAAATTCTTATCTTCAGAAATAATTAAGTCCTTTCATTGAGGTCTTTAAAAACCAAACCACAGTACAGGAAACTTTACTGAATATCTAAACAGTGAAGTGAGAAAGGAATTTGAGGACTAAATATACACAGCTTATGATTAAATTCCACTAATAACATATACAAGAAATTCTAAACTACATTGTGTACACAGAAACTGAATACTTCACTATGTCAGTACCTTATAAAAATATTTTCTGATGAATTATCTGGATTAGCAAAGAGTACTGCCTTTTCTAGGAAAGCCCATGAGCAGCAGATAACACCATCCTATATATTTCTAGACAGACACATGAACGCATATTCCTTTTTTTACTAGATGAAGTGCCTCAGATTAATTCTATACTGTCTCCTGCAGAGACAAAATCATTCCAATATAATACTTACTGTGAAGATTTAAGAGATAAATGTCTTACTCTGAAAAGTAACTTAAATACAGAAACACCTCCAAATGTAATTCATTGAAGCCTATTTTATGCTCCCAAAAATTGCAGCACATCAGGATCTGTAAGCATTTCTCAAACTGGACAGATTAATTTACTGTAAAAGTTCTTTGAGAGATGACATAATGTCCACTTCTAGTCTTCTGTGCTTGAATAAACAAAATTTCCTTCTAAAGGTGTGCAAATTCTCTGCTCAATAAGCCTGATTAAGTCATCTTGCTAACTACACCAATTACAGCTGTGTAGCAGAGAGAAGACTCTCAGTCACTCATGAGAAATATGACAGTGATTATGTGGATGGCTATGATTAGAATTAATGCTAATACAGTATATAAATATTGTCCAGTGGAGTATGTAAGTGGGTCTAAAGGGTTATAGTATCAGAGGCTTGGCTAGAAACATACAGATTTACAGTTTTGGCCTTACAGAATGCACAATTACGAAGCAACAAAGTACTTATGGAACTACTTTAGGATTTTGTCTGTGTATGTGACTGGATCTTACAGCTTTTTTACTCAAACCTCCGAAAGTTTTCCCTGCCTTTGGGTTGGACGTACCCTGCAGGCACCCCTGCTGGGGGCCGGGGGAGGTGTTTCACCAGGAAGCTGCCTGCAAGCTCAGAAGACCAGTTTGCCCAGTCTCCAGCAACATTTTATCCCCTATTGCAGGCCAAGGTGCACCAATGTCAATCACAATCATCAGAGCTCTCCCATTTCCAGAATACATCAATCATGCAACCAACCAGATGGTTCCTCCTGCAATTCCCACCTGCTGTTCTTACCTTAGGACAGTTCCCTGGATGTTTTTACTAGCAGGGTTAGGTTTATAATTATATGTTCAAGGCTTGTGCTCACCAGTAGGCCCCATGGGAAAAGCACAGCTGCAGGCTGCACGGTTGGAAGTTGGTTGAGGGATGAGAGGCAGTTGCAAGTGAGGAGAAAGTCAGTTGAGTGATAGTTGGAAGTGAGATTGTGATTGGAGGGACCTGCGTGTGGACAGCATGTGGACAGAGAGATGATTGGCTGGAGGGACGTGTGGACAGTGTGTGGACAGAGAGATGATTGGCTGGAGGGACGCATGGACAGCACGTGGACAGAGAGATGATTGGCTGGTGGGATGCGTGGACAGCAGCTGGGCTATCCCATGGGCCAGTGGATGCATTTTTACTGTTAAGTTCTGTTAAATATTGGTTTGGTTTCTGTTAGAACAGGTAAAATGAGAGGTATAAAAAGGCATCGATTTCAGCAATAAAGGGATCTCCTTTGGACGCTTAAGGGGGTCCATGTTGCTTTGTTCCCCATTGCTACATTTACCTTAGGACAAATCAAATTGCCTATCAGAGACTATCAAAAGGGAGGAGTGTGGAGGAGGTGGTTTTTGCTGCACACAAAAACCTAGCTACCTTTTGTCACATTGCATTTACCACATTAGTCAGCATTTACCTCAGAAGATTAGTATCATGTATCTCCAATGCTACACATAAAATTCTCATAATTAGTCTCCCCATTAATCCTCATCCTGCTATTTTTCCATTTTGTTCCCTCTCCTGCCATACTGTCTTTACATGTATATGGAACAGTCATAAACAGTCATGTTTAAGCCTTGCACCACCAAAACATGAGAAGAGTTACCTGCAGATGGACAAGCAAGGTCTGGAAGATCTGCTGACAACAGGTGTTCCACCTTAAGGGACAACTAGACAGTTACAAAAAACCTCTATGATAGTATGTTAAATGCTCAAACTTCTACTCAGCCCTGGTGAGACCTTACCTGGGGCACTGCATCCAGCTGTGGGATCCCCAACAGAAGGACATGGACCTGTTTAAACAAGTCCAGAGAAGGATGACAAAGATGATCACAGTTCTAAAGAAGACAGGCTTAGACATGAGGCTTAGACAGGCTTAGACATGAGGCTTAGACATGAGGCTGTTGAGTGTGGGGATGAGAAGGCTCTGGAGAAATGTTATTGTAGTCTTTCAATACTTTAAATGAAGCTTGTAGTGGGTTGAAACTAGATGATCCTTAAGGTCTTTTCTAACCCATCCCATTCTATGAACCTCACCTTAAGTAGCAAATTGATGTCTGACATCCATATGTTACAATTTTATATTGCAGTTACATATTGATAAAAAAACAGAACTGCTTTCTGTAAGATACTTTGATACTTTCTTGCTCTTGTTGCACATTTATGATCTACCTTTTAATAATTCGTGTCATACTTTCTCTTAACTTGTTTTTTCCTTCTTCCATCCACAACCATTTCTACCTTTTCCCTCTATACTGACCTCATGTACAGTGAACTGCAGAGAAGGTAGAAAGTGTCATGTAACAAATTACCCCACTGGCTATATCACGTCTAACTTGATTTTCTAATGCTGGCGAGCCAGGGTTAATGTTTATCTGCATTCTGGGCATGCTGCTGGCAGTTGCCTAGTCAGAAATAAAAGTGGGGGGAGAGAGGTGTTATTGCAGAGAAGAAACCATTCTGGAATACTCGTAGTATATATAGATTATATTTAACAATATTAAATTATTAAGAAAAATTGACAGGATCTTCTAGCACTACCTACATTTACCATTTTAAATACAGTTTCAAGAACTTAGAGAAGAACAAAATACTAAAAAGACAAAGAAAATGCATTTTACAACCCAAAAATCAAGCAATTAGTAAACACAATGTGAATGAGCTTATGGGCATTCTCAAAAAAAACCAGAAAAAAATGAAGGTGAAAGGACTTTGAGAAACGAAAAATTGCTAATCACATCAGAATGGATCTCCTATGTAGGAAAAAATATTAGAAGGTCGGGGGGGAACTAGGTCAATTAGGTATTCCAGGCAGGTATATAGCACATTTAGGACACGGCAGAAGAGCAGTAATATGATTAAGAAGGTTTAATAAGCAGCAGTAGACTAACTCATGTCAGACAAAGAAAAGGAACTTTATGTGGTAGGAAAGTTAAGTATTAAATATGAAATAAAACCATTCCATACCTATATTATAAAAGAAACAAACAACCAAAACCTAAGTCCAAGACATAAGAGACTGAAAGTACACTAATAATATACAATTCACTAATTCATTATTGAGTGAACTAATACACGTAAAGTATATAGCATTGCCTCATGTGCAGAAGAGTTACTGAACAAGCTGCTGAACACTATTCTGTGCTCTTTACATTTGTCCATCAACATTGATTCATTGACCTACATTAACAGAATGTGAACTGGCAGAAAGGCAGGTGAATGCAAGGAGATGAGAAGATGGGCTGAGCTTGTAATAGTCATAAAAATAAATGTTCTTTGGAGCAAAAATGGTTACAGGAAAGAAACACATATGATACATCCTGAGAAGAACATAAAGATGTTTTTAAGAATATGTATGAAGTTACGATAACTGAGAGTTTAATATTCAGTAAGGCTTGAAGAAAAGCAGCAATTTTTACAATGCTTGTTCTGCCTTTCCTGTATTCATTAGCTCATGAATGAAACTACAGGTATGTTTATAGAAAGATGATTACTATTAAGAAGATCCTGTAGCTTCCAAGGATTTACACTGTATTATTTCTAATCCTTGTAATCCCTTATCACCACAGAAGAAAATTTAAATTCCTTCAGTTTCAATGAAACCGGAGACAGTGTTTCATACTGAAGAAAAAATTGACTTTAAGTGGCATAAAGTTAGATTTTTATCCACATGAAGGCAGTGTGGAGACACTTCATACTGTTTTAGATTTTATGACTGATTTTTCATTGTAGTTTCAGGACTGTTGTTTTTACTAAGGTGTGATTACTAAATGTTTGCCTATTGCACTGGGAGTATCATTTAAAATGTATACATGTTATGTTTAGACAAAAGAAAAAAGCTACAATGGATAATTTTACTAAATCAGTGAATCAGTCAACTGATAATCTTGTTTGCATGATGGCAAGTCTTTTAGGCACATACTACAAAAGATATTCCACTAGATTAAAAAATCTGTCAGATTATACTTCACAACGGAAAAGATGCTTTTGCACGGACTTTTCACTATCAAAATATGCAAGTAATTACACAAAATTTTCAGCATAGGTAGTGAAAAGGCTTATGAGTGACAAAACATACACACAAAAAGCGAACAAACTAAAAAAAGAAACCCTAACTTGCAAAGTTAAGGAGAAAGTGGCAGAGGCTTTGAGATGTAGACTGAGATTTATGGACAAGAACTAACAGTGATAACACAGAAAGTAGCAGCACCAGTAAGGCCTGAAGAAAGATAACTGTGTGAGGTAAAATAGCTACCTGTGGGAAATATAAGAAGTGAAATTTCAAGGCAGAAGACATGGTGGTAATATAAATATGCATAAAACAAAAAGGAAATAAAAAGTGTAAGGTAGAAGGCCAGAACACTGTAATGAAAATGAAAATTCTCTTTTTTTAGTCTTTAGGTAATAAAATTGAGAAAGGAGGTCTGAAAGAGATGGACACCTGAAACACTGTAAATATAATCTTTCTGTAATAGAGGAAAAGGAGTATTTATTTCTCTGATCTTGGCTTCTTAATGAACTGGACATAAGAGCTGTACAGCCATTCTTGATAGTCCTTAAAATGTAATTAGAAGTTTTAGTAGTTAAATACCATGTGTATAGCACTGAAAATCACTTCTTAATTTTTATAAAAGATGTCACATGTACTGTAGAATAGATTGTGTAGAAGTGGATACTATCATAAACCCAGAGACAAACTGCTTAAATGTAATTTATAATACTGAGCAACTGAACTATATATTTGACAAATATGTTAAAAGAATAAAGAAACCTAGAGGAATTTAAAAATACACCAGTTAAAAAGCCTGCTCCCTATGAGACCTATGAGACATAAGAAATACTTAGCTACCATAATGAGATCACAAAAAAGATGAAAAGGAAGAAAATACTTTAGGCTTTTAATCAACCAAATAATAGAATCAGGTAGTAAGTGAAACCCAAACTTAGCAGGTATCTCTGAAATAATGGTTAAAAAATGTAATTTCTTAAAGCTACATTTGGTAACAATGTATTTCGAGGAAAAACTAGATATTAAATGATTGAGATCTCAGTTGTTTTGATTCCACACTATTTTATTTGCCAGAGACATGGGGAAAAAAATAATTCTTAAAGGTAAAAAACAGTCATCATCTAAGTATGAATGACAGAATCAAGAATATCATGAGTTGGAAGGGACCACAAGGATCATTGCAGTCGAACTCCTTGCAGACACCCCAGGAGTCAGACCATGTGCCTGAGAGTGTTGTCCAAACACTTGAATTCTGGCAGGCCATGAGCACTGCCCTGGGAAGCCTGTTCCAGTGCCCAACAACCCCATGGATGAAGAACCTTAACCTAATCTACATTTCCCCTGACACAGCTTCACAGCTTTTTATACAACTTCTTCCCTAGGAGTTAGTTTAGAGTATCATAGGGTGAAGACTTCTCCAGCCTGTTAAGAGTCCTGTTAGTTAAAAAGGACTGCTAACTGCTGTTAGTTATCGGTTAAGTAATCAACAGTAGCTACTCCTAGTTAGTAAGAATTAAACTGTTTAAAATAAAGTAAAAGTTTACAAGAATTAAAATCAATACCTTTACAGTCCCGACAAATCAATAGCAAAAGTGTAAAGGTGCAACAGGTACAAAATACAAAATGCAACTAATCGTCATTGTCAATAGAGAAGCACAAGCAATAAATGTAGTCTAAACATTAACTCTTAATATTTAGGGGGTTTTTTCAGTGTCATTTTTGTAAAAAGATGAGTGACAAAGGTTGTTGATGGTTATTTCTTCATGCTTGCATAGGAAAATATAACTGCAATGTTAAGGAAACAAGAGATAGTAAAAACTTCAAAAGCATTAGACGTACCAGAATACTTTATAAACAGCAAGACAAGAGTCATCTATGGCCTGGAAGAACTGTTTTTCTGTTTTGATATCTAGGAAACTCAGCTTTTAGATGTCTGCAGCTATGTGGTTTTGGTTTTTCAGGAATAACTATGTTTTATAGAAGTAGTAAGCTCAAAGCACTGCTTCTATTGATCTAAGCTGCAGTGACAAAAACTCAGCACTTTAGAGTTTTGTTTTACACATCTCAATTTACAGGTCTTAAATATGATAGAGCTACCTCAATGAGTACAGGGTGACTTGTCCACTGTCACATGAGATTTATATGGAAGGGGACAAAGTACAGTTCAGTTGTCTAAAGAGGCATTTCAACCTTTTTTTTTACTTGAATGCATGCATTCTACTCTCAAACTGTAGAAGAACCGGATAAAAGTGTTCTACAAAGCTGCTGCTATTTTCTGGAAGCATCAACATATTTCTTGTGCACTATCCGTTCACTGAATTATATGACAGAGAAATAGTCAAAAGCCATTACTCAAATACAGAAGAGACCAAAATAAGTGTGGAACACTGAAACAAAGTTTCATAGACAGCAAATCTTGGCATTTCTACATTTCTAAATTCTACACCGAGAGCTTGAGATAGAAGCTGAATAATATTTTGATATCTTCATATTGCTTTGTAATTGAAAAAAATCAAACCTTGACTCTCATAATGAAATACTTGTACCAACTAAATCAGAGAGGCAAGAATGCCTTCCCTTCGGCAGGAAGCCCTTCCCAAAAATATGTGGCTTCATTATCTGGGTATCTGCTCACCTGCCCTATGAGGACTAGCCATCATGAGGCTTTGAAACTTTGAAAAGCTTCTCCGACATACTGACAAAATACTACTGGGGGCTAGAAATCCCTGATCTCTTTCCTGACTCTTACAGCCAGCCTGTTCCAGCTTGCCTGTAGACCGACACGCACCCCTGCCAGATCGCCTTTCACAATTTTAGTTTTGCCGAGCAACAGCGACGGTGATTTCCAGACTCTGAGACGACGTCGCCGCGTTCCCCAGCTCGCCCTCCGCCCTCCGCCCCCAGCCTGCCCCCGCCTCCCCGCGCCTCGAGGGGGCCCCCTCCTCTCGG
>VZTN01011661.1:0-12156 GCA_013400515.1 Erpornis zantholeuca
TGTGTGTGTGTGTATAGATATATTACATAAATATATAGGTATGAAATAATTTAAGAACCACCTGAGACAGCATGCTGTGCTCCGGGGTGGGGCCGGGGGGGGGGGGGTTTTTGGGAGGGGGGGGGCTGCTCCCCTTCCTCCCCCCCCCTGCCCCACCAGCTTTAGATTCACAAATGGAAACAGAGTCTGGAGTTAAATTAAAAACCACGCACACGCACACGACACGGGGCAGAGGCCGCGGGAGCGTCCCTGAAGAGATCGGATCCACGCAAGCCGGAGAGTCGGGAAGCTGGCGGTGCTGAGAGCCCCGGGGGTGCCCGGGGACACCTGGGCAGTGTCACAGCCCTGCCGTGTCCTGGCTGGGCAGTGCCAGGCGTGCCAGAGGCTGGTGGGACGTGCGTGTCCTGCTGTGTTAGCCCCGGGCCCGCGGCCTCCATCTCCTCCACCTGCTTTGCTCTCGCTCTCTTCGTCCCAGGGCTTTTTGCCACCTCGGTTGTCCAGGCCGAAAGGGAAAAAATTCCTGCCCCCCAAATGGACTCCTCTTTTCTCCCTGCTGGAAGTTCTCCCAGAGCCAGGTTTGGTCCAGCTCCATCCTTCCCACCAACTGAAGACCCCCCTGGAGAAGATCTCCTTCGCGGGGACTTCAGGACAACCTTTAAAGAAACCACCCCAAAACCCCTCAGAAAAACCCAGAAACCACCAGCGCCTTCCAAAACTCCTCCTCAGTCTCATTCCCACCCTTCCCAAACACCCCAGAGGGCCGAGGGATCCCAGATCCAGGTGCTTGCTGTGGAGGGCGGGGAAAGCAGCCGAACCCAGCGCGCGGAGAAGGCTTTGGACCCCTCACCCCCCCTTGTCCCCCTCCTCATCGGGAAACAAAAACCCCCCCCGGGATCCCAGCGGGATCAGCTGGGGAGCAGGACGTGCTCCAGGAAGTAGCTGATGGAGTCCCAGTGCTTCCAGAGGAAGAAGAGGAAGAGGACGAGCAGGGCGGTGCTGAGGATGCGCATGCGGGTCTTCATGAGCGGCGTGATGAAGTTGGCGATGGTGGAGACGAAGACGAGCAGCACGGCCATGAGGGCCAGGATGACGTTGATGAACTTGCCCAGCAGCGCCCGGGCGTTGGCGTTCTCCACCCCTTCCAGCTGCACCACCTGCTGCTGCTGCTGCTGCAGCTCCAGCTTGGTCACCCTCGTCAGGCACGACTCCACGGCCTCCTGCCCGGGGAGGAGGGGACACGGCGGTGGCAGCGCGGCCGGGGGTGTCCCCCGAGGTGTCCCCTGAGGGGTCTGGGGCCTCCTCGGCCATCCCTGGGCTCGCTGCTGGGCTGGGGAAGGTCTGGGCGCCAGGGGATGGCTCAAAGGGGGTGCAGGGACTGAGCCAGCCCACGTGTGGCTTGTGACAGCCTGGTGATGTGGTCACTGGGAGGGCAGGGAGTGGCAGTGATGGGACAAGGGGGAATGGCTCCCCACTGCCGGATGGGATATTGGGGTGAAATTCCTCCCTCTGGGGGTGGGGAGGGGCTGGGATGGAATTCCCAGAGCAGCTGTGGCTGCCCCTGGATGCCTGGCAGTGCCCAAGGCCAGGTTGGATGCGGCTTGGAGCAGGCTGGGATGGTGGAAGGGTGTCCCTGGTGGCACTGGGTGGGATTTAAGGTCCCTTCCAACCCAAACCAGTCTGGGATTCCCCTGGTTTTGGGGATGAGGTTTAGTCACCTGCTTCTCACTGTGACAGAACCTCACCTGGAGGCTGCTGGGAGCAGGAATCCCCTCCCTCCTTCCCAGCCCAGGGTCTGTCCCTCAGCTCCGTGGCTGGAGGCAGCAGAGGGGGCTGAGCCCTCCCACGGCCCTACCTGGATGTCCCGTGCCCTCTCGTACGACTGGTAGGCCACCTTCTCCTCCATGCTGGCCAGCTCCTGCTTCAGGTTGGTCATCTCGTTCTGGTGCAGCTCCGTGAGGTCGTTCAGCTGCTCCTCCAGGCGCTCGTACCTGCGCAGGGCAGCTGGGCTCGGACATCCCCCTGGCACCCCCTGGCACTGGGGACAGTGCCCAGCCCTTCCCACCCTCCCCTGCTTGTGGGAAAACATCTCCAGATCCTCCAGGGAGGCCTGGCAGTGAGGAGGGCTGGCCCTTGCTGTGTCTCCTGGCTGGGCAAGCCCAGTGATGCCTTAGGTTTTAACTCTTCTATTTTTCAAACCCTGCACTGCCCAGTGTGACTCTGAAGTTTTCTGTAGCTCGTTAAGTGCTATGCTATGATAGACATAGCTTAGCTATGCTAAGATAGACATAACAAAACCTCTAACTTGCTCTTCAAAGACACGCAGAAACAAGAACTGCAAACCTTCATCTTGGGAAGTGGAGGGCAAGCTGGGGGTAATAACATCCTTGGCTGGGTTCTGGTTGGTAAATTTATGTTGTTATAAAAGTGTGAAGCACTTGTGACCTGTGGACATCCATTTTGAGATCCACTCAGGCAAGACCTCTAGAGCCCAAAGTGTGCACCTGAAGGACTTTCTAATAAACACCACCTTTATTTCCTTTATTCCTGTTTAGTCTCTGCTTCTAAGCAGCCATTCAAGGCACCACTGGCAGGGCAGCTCATGGTCCCCGCAGAGCCACCCTGGGGTGAAACCTCCCCCAGCACCTCTCCCGTTCCTACCTGTAGCGCTCCTCCTGCAAGCACTGCGTCATGTAGGTGTAATCCCGCTGCAGCTGCGCCTTGAGGTCCTCCATGGAGTCCTCCAGGTGGGACTGGCTGTCCTTGATCTCCCGCAGCTCCTCCAGGATGGTGTCGAAGTTGTTGTGGTGGCTGTCCAGCGTGTTGGACTTGGGGCTCCCCAAGCCGCCGGGCCCCGCCCCGGAGTTGCTGCCGCCGGCCGAGCCCGAGGTGGCACTGGAGCACTCGTCGTCGCTGCCGTACTTGGGGCTGGACACCAGCGTGGCGCTGCCGCTGAGTGCCCGCGAGGCCTCCTCGGGGTGCCCGTCGTCCAGCGTGTCCTTCAGGTGGGCGATGTTGTCGGCGCTGCCGAACTTGTTGCGGATCAGGCTGGCGAACTCGCGCGGCTTCGACACCACGGCCGTGTGGGTGGCCTGCGAGAGCCCCGAGAGCCCCCCCTTGACCCCTTCCACCACGCCGCCGCTGAAGCCGCTGATGCTGGAGCGCACGTTGGCTCCCACGTCCTTCAGCCCTTGGTGCATGTCCCGGAAAACATCCTTGGGCTGGCGGGAGGGGCCGTTCTGCTCGATCTCCTTCAGCTTCTTGTGGTAGTGCTCCAGCTTCTTGTGCAGCTGCGCGATGGTCTGCGCCGACTTCTGGTTCTTCTTCTCGAACACCTGCTTGATGCGCGACGCCTGCTGCTTGTCGGCGTTGTTGGCCAGCTTCAGGTACTCGGCCACGTTGTCGTCCCGCGCCTCCTGCTCGATCTTGATCTGCTCCGTGATCTTGAGGATCTTCTGGTGCAGGTGCTCGATGGCGGCTTTGGTGCGCTGAGGGTCGGGGGTGCCATCGGGCACGTCCAGGCACACGGGGCCGTCGGCGTCGCCGTGCCCGGCGCCCGAGGGAAGGTTCAGGGTGGTCACGTCGCCCTTGTCCAGCTGGAGGAGGAGGAGGGAAAAAAAAAAAAGAAGGAAAAGGTGCTCAGGGGAGGGAGGGAAAAAACCCAAGGAGGGGAGGGGAACCAAGCTTGGGATGCGGAGGGAGAGGCGAGAACTGGGCATGGGGAATTATTAACTGGAGAAGCTGGGGAGTTTTCCAGCTGGCTGGAGATTTTCCAGCCGTGCTGCTGGAATCCTGGGAATATGGTGGTGAAAGAGCACAGCAGCAGAATCAGGGATGGATTTTCCCAGCGGATTTCGGCAAGGAGCAGGCACCGACTCTGCCTTTCCACCCTCGCCTCATGCGCCAATGGGAATTGGGATTTCTCCAACTAGCCATGGAGAAGGGGTGAGGAAAACCAGGAATCGTCACCAGATCTCCCCTCAAACCAGCACGGAGCACGAGGATTGAGCAACCCAGAGGTATTGGAGTCCTGCTTTTAGCCTGGATGCAACCCAAAGCTGTGTGGCCTGAGAGAAGCTGCCCTAACCCCAGTGTGTGGGGAAATGGGGAGCAGCTCCTGCTCCCAGTGCTGCAGGTGCCAGGATTCCTCTGATTTTCCTCCTCGGATTTTCCGAGCTCCCTCACCTGGCAGCGCCAAGCTCCTCTTGCTGCCACCCCAGGGAGCTCGGCCAAATGCCGAAATTCCATTTTACAGATGGCAAAATTGGAGCTTTGGGAGAGGAAATCACTCGCCTGAAGCCACGTTTGCAGGGCCTGGACTGCAAGGCAGGCCCGGCCTCGCGCCCTCCATCCCGGACACGCTACTCGGCCAGTCGGGAAAAATAAGAAAAAAAAAAAAATCCCCAAATCTTCCCAGATTCTGGGTTTTAAACGCAGATTCTTATGCAAAACCTCCCCGGTTGTGTAAATGGCTCCTGGCTTGTAATTAAGAGGCGCTTGGAAGTTAAATACTCTTGGCAGAGCTGAATAATTTCTCGTTTGCATCCCACTTTCCCCGAGTGACCCTTTAATAGGGATAACGCCGCGGGATGGCACGGGGAGCGCGTTATCACCAGGGAACGCCGGCTGCAGGAGGCAGGAATGTTCTCCCGAGATGCTGCTCGGGAACGTTCCCATCTGGAGCAGGGGCTCGGGAAAGCCAAGGCCCTCCTGTTATTCCCTCCCATCTCCTCCTCTCCCTGCGCCCTGCTGGGAGAGTCTGGGGGTGTTGGGATTTCGGCTTCTCCTCAAAACCGAGCCCCCCCGAGGCTTTTCCTCTCCCCTCGTCACAGGGGTGATGCTGTGATGGAGCAAGGGCCGGAGGGTGGGAGCGGGAAAAGGTGGATCCCAGCTGGAATGGCTCTGGCTGGAGTGGCGATTTTTTAAAAATAAAAGTGAAGTCACGACCGACGTGCGGTTTTCAGACCCCACTTCCAGGCTATTTTTAGGCTATTTTTAGGCCGGGCCCTCCATGGAGGGTTCTGCTCTGGTTTCTTATCAAGAGGCAGGAATTAGAAAGGGCAGGAAACAGACTTTTTGCCCAGATGTGCAATTCTCTGGACAGAGAAGGGAAAAAGTGACTGTGGCAAAGGAAAAGGCAGCGCTGGAGAGGCCGAGATGGGAAACACCCGCTGGGGAGTGGAGGGGAAAAGCTGCTCCAACTCCGTTTCCAAAGAGGGAGCTGCCCTCTGTAAAGCTGATCTTTGGGATTGGAAAAGAGGAGGTTTAGATGGGATACTGGGAAGGAATTCCTGGCTGGGAGTGTGGGGAGGAGCTGGGGTGGAATTCCCAGAGAATCTGTGGCTGCCCCATCCCTGGAAGTGCCCAAGGCTGGGTTGGAGCAGGCTGGGATGGTGGAAGGTGTCCCTGCCCACGGCACTGGGGGATCTTTAAAGCCCCTCCTCACCCAAACCACTCTGTGACTCCACGGTTCACCCACGGGATCACATCTGGGAGGTCAGGATGGGTAAGGGAACAGCAGGGACCCAGCGCTGGGCTGAAATCCTGCCCCCCACTCCCTGCCGCCCTGGGGAAGGCACATCAGGTTATGGCTTTGAAAACAACCCCCCTCCAAAAAAAAACCCCCAATGAGGATCCCCGTGGCATTAACAGACCCCGCCTGCTAAATCCCAGCGAGCCCAAATGACTGTGCAGGGGATTTAACGGGGGGATTACGGAAAGCCACACTTTCCCTACATGCAGCAAACCCTCTGCAAGGCACATCCCCACGAAAACCATGTTTTTCCAGCGCTTGTTTTCCGGGCAGGCCGGGAGGGCAGAGCCCAGGCTGGTGTGGGATGCGGGAGGAATGCAGGACGCGGGGCAGGGCAATCGTTCTTATCAACAGAGCTGAGCCCAGGAGAGCTGAGATAGGCAGAAGGCTCGAGCTAATGAGCTGAGCAAACAGCGCTTAGAGGGCCACGGGCGGGCACGGTTACGCAATGCTGGGTTATGAGGTGCTGAGGGGGGCATGGAGCCGAGCCCAGGTGGCAGGTGAGCGGCTCGGGGATGTCCCCCAGCTCAGGGCAGTGTCCCCAGCTCGGGGCAGTGTCTCCAGTTCAGGACTGTTCCCCTCAGCTCAGGACTGTGTTCCTAACTGGGGGCTGTCCCCCCAGCTCAGGGCCATGTCCCCAGCTCAGGACTGTCCCCCCAGTTCAGGGACATGTCCCCAGCTTGAGGCTGTCCCCCAGCTTGGGGCAGTGTCCCTAACCCGGGGTTGTGTCCCTAATTTGGGGCTGTCCCCCAGCTTGGGGCAGTGTCCCTAACCCAAGGCTGTGTCACCAGCTCAGGGCCATGTCCTCAGCTCGGGATTGTCCCCCCAGCTCGGGACTGTTCCCCAGCTCAGGGCTGTGTCCCCCCAGTTCAGGGACATGTCCCCCAGCTCAGGACTGTCCCCCAAGCTCGGGGCTGTGTCTGTCCCAGCACATCCATGCCTGGATTTCACTCCTTTCTTAAGAAATTGCACAATTATTGCAGAGTTCAGAGCAAAGCTCTGGAGGCACTGCCATCGCCCCCTGAACCTCGTTCCCTTTTCCATGCCCACTGGGAAGCGCCGTGGATGAGCCCTGGCTGCACCTGCCCCGAGCGAGGACTTTCCCTACAAAGCATCACCGTGATTCCAGGCTGGAATCCACTGCAGGGACAACACAGCCGTGGGCAGCACCACGGGCACCTTCCAGCATGGAAAAAACAAGAACGAGTGCCACGGAGCCGCTGAGGGATGGCAGATCCGGGCAGCCGCTGCCCTGCATCACCGTGCCACCGTGCCCACGGCACTTGGTGCCCGTGGAATGTCCCCAGGGAGAGCCCACGGCCAGCACAGCAATGCAGGTGCGTGGGGGGACGTGGGGAGGGGGGTTTGGGGTGGTTATTTCACGTGGTCCCCGCTCCTGGGAGCGCTTTCCCAGCACAGCATCCCGTGAGCCGGGGAGCGCACGGGAGCATCCCGAGCCTCCTGTCCCCGGCCCCACGCGGGCTCCCAGCCCTGCGCCGAGCCCGAGCCGAGCTGTTATTCCCACCAGACCCACCCCAGGTGTTGAAAATAGCAGCAGGAGCCCTGACTCACGCTTCCCACCCTCCTTCCCAGCCCGCAGCAGCGCCCGGGGCCGGCAGCGCCGTGTCCCCCTCTGTGCCACCCCTGCCTGGGCACGGCGGGCAGGCAGCAGCTCCCTCCGCTCCTTCCCAGCCTGACAACAATTTTCCTTACATAACGCAGGGATTAACGTTCAGGCTTCCAGCTGCAGCGGTTTCCCACCCGGCACGGGCGGCGCTGGGGGGGTTTCAGTCCCGCTTTCATTCCCTGAGGAACGGAGCTACCGAACGCCCCCCTCCCCGTGGGTCTCTCACCATCACCATCCCCTCCCCCCCACCATCATCTCACCCGAACCCCAAAAGCTGCCAGGACCTACCTCCATGGCGGGCAGGGCCGGGTTGCCCCGGGGCTAGTTGGCGTGGGCTGCCCGGCCGTGTCCCCGCGGTGTCCCCGAGGCTGGCAGCGCTGCCCGGGCAGTGCCGGCTGCCATGGCAGGATTCCCGGCTGGGGAAGGCGGCAGCGGATGGCAGGGAAGTTTTGGGGGAGCAGCAGGGAGGGAGGAGGAGGAGAAGCCCCCTGCAGACCCCAGTCAGGGCTGGCCCCGCGTCCCCGGAGCGTCCCCGGAGCGCTCCCGGTGCGTTCCCGGCGCGCAGGGACGGAGGCGCTGGCTCCGGCGGGATTGCCGACTCAGGAAATCTGCCCGAGCTGTTTACAGCTCGCAGCGAGCGCAACTTTGAGGGCTGTAACGCAAAACCCCCCTCGTCCCCGTGCCGGGATACTCACACGCCTCCAGCCCCATACGCTGCCTGCGCCCTGACGCAGGAGGTCGGGGCCGGGCTGGTGTCATCTGCTGTGACACAGAGCGGGACAGAAAAGCCTGGGAGGGGCAGGGGGAGGCATCCAGAAAGGGAAAAAACCGCTAGTCGGAGAAAAAAAAACCAAAACAAAACAGTCATCGTGCAAGGAGCTGGGCAGCCTGGGGGAGTTAAACACCGGGAATCAAAAACCGGGAATCAGCCACTCTGTGCCAGCACCAGGAAGGGTCCCGGAGCAGACCTGGATCTGTCGCCACGGCAGTGGGAAGGGAAAGGCTGCCCTGACCCCATTGTGCCACGGGAGAACGCAGGCGGCACAGAAAACACATCCAGGCACTGCCCAGACACAGGCGCGGGGATTCACGGCTGCTCCCAGGATGTTAAACGGGACACACATGGAAAAAGCACGGAGGGACAGCCCCGAGAGGGCTCGGCCGCGCTCCTGCCGGGCCACGGGAGCTGGGGAAGCACCGAGAAGGGCACCTGAGCTGAGTGTCTGAGCTGGCCCAGACCCGTGGGGCTGCACAGGGCAGGGCTGGCGGCTCTGAGCAATTCGGGGAAGCACAATGGAAGCCCAGAGCAAAGCCTTCGTCCTGCCTGGAACCTCAAACCCACTGTGGCCATGGACAGCGGGCTGGCTGAGCCAGGTTCTTTGGCAGCTCCCTGCTTTAGTTATTCCTCAAAAACCCCACAGCAGCTTAGGAAGCATTTGCAGGCACCCTTGGAATGGCGCAGGCTGGACCCACGAGCTGCCCATGACCCAGATCCAGGGTTAATGGGGATGCCTGTGCCACTCCCACAGCAGGGCCCCGCTCAGCCTGGCACTGCCATCGCCTCCCGGGCTGTCCCCACACCCATCTGTGCCCCGGCAGTGCAGCCTGGTGCTCTGGGTGCACCTCTGCACCCCAAGCTGTGCTGCCTTTACCCCCCTCCAGCACTGCCAGGCCCTCCTGGAGCAGCGCTGGTGCCTGTGCCCGGCGTGCCCTCCCCGCAGGAAAGGGAGAAGGCAGAGCTGGAGCAGCCTGGCATGGCCTAATCCACGATGTGATGCTGCCAAGCACCAAAATCCTCGTCCCCTTCCAGCTCCCCACTGCTGCAGCACCGATCCTGTCCAGTGGCACCAATCCCATACAGCAGCTCCAATCCCATCCAGTGACACCCATCCTATCCTGAGGCACCGATCCCATCTAGCAGCACTGATCCCATCCAACAGCTCCAATCCCATCCAGTGGCACCCATCCTATCCTGCGGCACCCATCCCGTCCAGCAGCACTGATCCCATCCAACAGCACCCATCCCATCCAGCAGCACCCATCCCATCCAACAGCACCCATCCCATCCAACAGCACCCATCCCATCCAGCAGCACCCATCCCATCCAGCAGCACCAATCCCGTCCAGCAGCACCCATCCCATCCAACAGCACCCATCCCATCCAGCAGCACTGATCCCGTCCAACAGCACCCATCCCATCCAACAGCACCCATCCCATCCAGCAGCACCAATCCCATCCAGCAGCACCCATCCCATCCAGCAGCACCCATCCTGTCCATCCCCACGGGATTCCCCGCTAAGCCCGACCCAGACCCGGCCGTGCCCACCGTGCGGTGCTCAGCCGTGCCAGGGCAGGATGAGGATGGGCTCGAGCTCCCTCCTGGTGCCGCCGGGAGCCGCGGGGTCCGGGCAGTGACACTGCGGCGCTGCCCTCGGGAGCAGCCTGGCATCCTGGGCTCTCCAGCAGGCAGGGGCTGCTCCTGGCCCATGCTGCTGATCCCGGGGGTGGATTGAGCTGCCTGGCCAAGCCCCAGGCTGTGGATGCTTCTGGCGTGACTCGGGGCAGATGACCAGGGCTGGTCAGCGTGGCTTTGGTGGCTGCCACAGCATCACTTCTGCTTTTAGCACAGGAGGCAGAGGTCACTTCCCATTGCTCTTCTGCTGTCTCAGCAGGGCAGGAGAATGACCCAGCTGCGCAGGGCACTGTGGAAAGCACCCTTCCTGCTTCCCATTTCCCTCTTGAAGGTGCTGGGGACCATCTGCTTCCCCCCACCGTGGTTTTTTGGGCTCCCAGGGGCTGGGAAGTGAGGGGTTCCCCCATCCTATGGGGAACTGCGATGTCCCCCATGCCCCCTGGCAGCTCAGAGTCCCCCGCAAACCTCGCCTGGCCTGTTCCTGGCCTTGGGGAGGGACGGAGGAGCAGGAATTTCCCAGAGGAGGATGATGGAGGGAGGACTTGATAAAGGCCGAGCTGATAAAGGTTGGGATGCTCAGGAAGAGCCTGCTGCTGCGGCGAGCCCTGGAGAGCATTTCTGTGACTTTTGGGGATCCCAGGTGCTGGATTCCCAGGAAAACACCTGCTCCCAGCTCCCCAGCACGAGGGGAAGGTGAACAAACCACTGCAAACAACAAAGAGCATGGCTGAGCCGCTCCCCAGCCGAGCCAGATGGAGCAGTGGGGCAGCATCGCCCCTGCCACGGGCACAGACTCCCTTCCTGTCCCTGTTTGACCCTCATCGGTGCTCCGGAGCCAAATCCCGCTCCCACATCCCAGAGCAGCAGGGACGGCCCGGAAAGAGCACGGACACAAACCCCGCGCTCCAAACCCTGCCCCTCACCCTGGGCATCCATCCGCCCCCGAATCCCCCGGGATCGCGGCGCTGCCTGCCGGGAGCGGGAGCTGCTGGTGGGCTGTGCTCAGCAGCCATATGTCACCGAGGAACGCGATGTCTTCTCCTCCGAGGGGTGAATCAGTACCCGAGGCTGATATTCTTCTCCTCCTGAATTAATTAAGCAGCAATCTCGGGTGTCTTTGTCTTTCCAGCTATTATCTGCTCGTTCCAAAGCGCTCCTGCAAGTGCCATCCCAGCGGGAATGAGTGCGGGAATGAGTGAGGGAATGAGTGAGGGAATGAGTGAGGGAATGAGGGAAGGAGTGAGGGAATGAGTGAGGGAATGAGTGCAGGAATGAGTGAGGGAATGAGTGAAGGAATGAGGGAATGAGTGAGGGAATGAGTGCGGGAATGAGTGCGGGAATGAGTGAGGGAATGAGGGAATGAGTGAGGGAATGAGTGCGGGAATGAGTGAGGGAATGAGTGCAGGAATGAGGAAATGAGTGAGGGAATGAGTGAGGGAATGAGTGAGTGCGGGAATGAGTGCAGGAATGAGTGCGGGAATGAGTGAGTGCAGGAATGAGTGAGGGAACGAGTGCAGGAATGAGTGAGGGAATGAGTGTGGGAATGAGTGAGGGAATGAGTGAGGGAATGAGGGAATGAGTGTGGGAATGAGTGCGGGAATGAGTGCAGGAAGGAGAGAGGGAATGAGTGGAGGAATGAGGGAATGAGTGTGGGAAAAACTGAGTCAGGGAAAACTCGTGCCTGGGAAAATTCTGCCCAGATTAGATGTGGGGACAGACAGAGTCCCTGTCCCTGTCCCAGCTGTTGACTGAGCCCAGGTAACCGGAGCTGGAGGAGGCAGAAACCACATCCTCCCCCTGGAACCGTGGTTGGATGCCAGGAGGGCCGGAGGCAGCCGGGGCTGAGCTGGACGTGCCCCAGGCAGGGAGCAGAGGCCCAGGCAGGGGACGTGAAACTTCCCCTGACATCCCTGAGCCATCCTGCAGCCTCCTGGCCACCCCAAACCCCTCTGTCCCCACGGGCCACGGCCACCCCGGGGTGGGTACTCGGAAACTCCGGGTTTCTCCCTGCTCCCTGTAATCCGCCTGGCCCTGATATAGCTGCTGACCCGCGGGGAATCTAAATTTAGCGGGATGAATCCTGCCCTGTGTCCCGAGGGCTGGTGCCCTTGAGGCAGAACCACAGCCGGGCTGGGGCTGTAGGGACAGGTCCCTCTGCAAGGCACAGCCCCAGGACACTGTGGACACTCCCCTGGAGAGCCCCAGGACACTGTGGACACTCTCTCAGAGGGCCAGGGCAGGGAGAGGGACACGGATATTGGATTTTGGAGCAGGGGCACGGCACTCTTGGGTTGTGATCCCATAAAAACGGGCGGCAGGAAGCACCCCCTGCTCCCCCGTCCCCTCCAGTGCCTCACAGGAGAAGCATCTGCTCCGGGAGGGGCACGGAGGGAGCGGAGGGGACACGGCCAGCGGTGGCAGCTGGCGCTGTCACTTGCCCAGGGACACCGAGGGCAGCGAGCCCGGCGGGGTCCGGCCCCTCGCAGCCCGGGGCGGCGGGGGGGAGCACTCGGCGGGTCCGGAGCGAGCTGAGAGCTCGCCCTGGCGACACTCGGGACGGATCCACGCCTCGGGGACGCGGGGAG
>VZTN01011661.1:34031-52180 GCA_013400515.1 Erpornis zantholeuca
CATTCCTCCCGCATTTCTGAGCATCCATGTCTGGCACTGTCCCTGTTCCTGTCCATAGGGAATTTGGGGTGGCACTGTCCCCGTTCCTGCTCCGTGGGGAGTGTGGGGTGGCACCGTCCCTGTCCTCATCCATGGAGAATTTGGGATGTTACTGTCCCTGTCCCTTGGGGAATTTGGGGTGGCACTGCCACTGTCCCCATCCTGGTCCATGGGGAATTTGGGGTGACATTGCCTCCACTTGGAGGTCTGATACGGGAATTTTGGAGGTTCAGCGTGGGAATTCTGGAGGTCTGACATGGGATTTTGGAGCTTTGTCACGGGATTTTGGAGAATGCCAGAGGTGCAGCTCTGGGATCCTCTCGGTGACTCAACTTTTCTCCCCTCAGATCCCCATGGAAACAGAAGGAATGGGCGAGATTTCGGGAAAACTGGGCGGGGGAAGTTGTGTAAAACCAAACAAAAAGGGTTTCACGTGGAACCTGGGGGTATAAAAGTGGCCCAGCTGAATAGGGAGGCACGGAATGAACTCCCACATGGAATAAAAGCAGGAGCTGTCAGACTGGAGTGAGTCACAGGCTGTTCTTGGAAGGCAAAATATCCAACAGGAGCAGGAAAAGACAGAGCTGGGCCTGCAGGCCTCGTCTGAGGAAGGATTTGGGTGAAAACGGCACCAAATTGGGTTTGCAGCACCTGAGCTCGCTGAGCAAACAGAGATTAAAGTGCCCGGAGCTGGGAAAAATGGGACAAGGTTCCTTGGGATGGAGCCAAGGAATGCTTTAAACTGCTTTGGAAAGGAGGAATTATCTGTTGGTTTAATAGCCTGGCACACTCCAGCGGGCCCAGAGGGATCCCTCTGAATTCATGGAATTATTGTGGGTCAGGATCTGCTTGATCCTGGATTTTCATTTGTTCTTGGGATGCTGTGCTCATCCAGGAATTGCAGGTTGGATTTCACTGAATTCATGGAATTACTGTGGGTCAGGATCTGCTTGATCCCGGATTTTCCTTCTTGCTTGGGGTTCTGTGCTCATCCAGGAATTGCAGGCTGGAATCCATGGATGAGGGCACAGCACATCCATGGGGTTTTCTCTTTAAACTCCCCGTGACTTCTGACAGAATCCCAGGGAAATTTAGGGTGGATATCAGGGAAAGACTCTTCCCTCAGAGGATGCTCAGGCACTGGAAAAAGCTCCAAACCTTTTGGAGTGTTCGGACAACGCTCCCAGGGATGCTCAGGGTGGGATTTTGGGATCATTCCGTGCAGGGCCAGGATTGGCATCACTGATCCCAGTGGGTTCTTCCAGCTCAGGACATTCCATGATCCCTCTTTTTCTTTTCATGTCTTGGCGTGGGATTTGCATTCCTGAGGAGAAATGGGAAGTTTTGGGTGTTGTAGAGGAGGGGAAACGGGGATGAAGCACCTGGAGAGGAATTTTGTGGCTGGAGCTCCATCGGGAGAGCCCCAGGGTGTTTACAGCAGGGTGACCTTGTGGGAACCAGCTCAAAAATCCCAGGAATCCTGTGACTCATGGGTATTCCCCATATTCCCTCTTGATCCTTCAGAGCTGCTTAAACTCCCGTAGGACATTGGCAGGGTGGAAAACAATCCCCAAAAAATAAGGGGTGGGCAAGAAATATCCTTGGGATTCTCCTTGGGAAAGGTTCTGTGGGAGCAGCACCAACCCTGTGGGTTGTGGGGGTTGGGATTTTCCTGTTTCCTGGAGGCAGCTCTGGCTTCCTCCTTTGGTTTGGGTGACTCATGGGCCTTGACATGGGATTTTGGGGGTCTGGGACAGGATTTTGGAGGTCTGACATGGGATTTTGGAGGTCTGACAGGAAGTGGCAGGGTCTGGGAAGCATTGAGGGAGGATTGGTGCAAAATAGAGTGGGGATAACCTAAAGAATTCCAGCTTTTCTGTGCTGGCTCTTTCCTGGGACACTTGTCCTGAGCTTTATCCTAAACTGGGCTAAAACTCCAAAGAATTTGGTCCAAAATCAGGAATTTGGGGTTAAGGATCAGGCTCACAGGTGAGACTCCAGATCTGCTGTGAAGAATTCCAGGTTTCTTTCACTTTATGAGTGAAATCCAGGTCGTTTTTCCACGGAAAACCCTCTCCAAACCTCATCCTTTTATTTTCAGGAAGTGGACATCGTGGTGGTTCCATGCCGTGGCTTCCAGGCGGCTGAAGCCACCCTGGCCGAGTTCGTGGACCAGGTCCTGCCCGTGGTCACCTTCGCCATCAGCGAGCCCCAGCTCTCCCCTTCGGATCAGACAGAACTTCGGGAAATCAAGGAAAAATTCTCCCTCCCCATCTTCTTCTTCCGAGTTCCCGAGCCCGGCGGCGAGCTGATCTCTCCCAAAAAACCCGACAAGGACAAATCCTCGCTCTACTTCCAACTGCTGGACCTGGAATACCTGAGCCCCTCGGGGCCTTGCGGCTGCGGCGTTCCCGGCTCCCAGAGCATGCTGGTGGAGCAGCTGGAAAAACTTCGCCTCCTGAGCACTTTTTCCAGGCAGGTGCTCCAGAAGCACCTGGTGGAGGCTGCCACGAGGCTGAGCGAGGTTCACTGCCGCTGCTTGGATATCTTCATCAACCAGGCCTTCGACATGCAGAGGGACCTGCAGATCACCCCCAAGCGCCTGGAGTACACCAGGAGAAAGGAGAACGAGCTCTACGAGTCCCTGATGGGCATCGCCAACCGCAAGCAGGAGGAGATGAAGGACATGATCGTGGAGACGCTGGGCAGCATGAAGGAGGAGCTGCTGGAGGATGCTGCCAGCATGGAGTTCCGAGGTGATTTCCCCGGCTGGAGAGGGGTGGGGTGGTGTTGATGACTTTAAATGGCTCCCTAGAAGCAGAGAGCAGACAGGGAATAAAGGGAAAAAAGGGAAAAAAGGTGGTGTTTGTTTGAAAAGGCCTTCAGGTGCACACTTTGGGCTCTGGAGGTCTTGCCTCAGTGGATCCCAAAATGGATGCCCAGGTCAGGAGTGCTTCACGCTTTTATAACAACATAAATTCACCAAGCAGAACCCAGCCAAGGATGTGATTTCCTCCAGCCTGCCCTCCTCTTCTCAAGGTGATGGTTTGCAGTTCTTGTTTTTAGGTGTCCTTGAAGGGCAAGTCAGAGGTTTTGTTATGTCTATCTAAGCACAGAGAACAGCATTTAACGAGCTACAGAAAACTTCAGAGTTACACTAGCAGTGCAGGATTAGAAAAATATAAAAGTTAAGACCTAAGGCAAAACTTTTCCTGCCTCTTTTGGGGGTCAGTTTTTCCCCAGAGCCCCTGAAAAGAACTTAGCCTTTGACCTAAGTCCTTGGAAAGAGCTTCCTTGACTTTTGGATGAACTGAAAGCACCAAAGATGTGAGAGAAGGATTTTGTTGAGTTTACCACAGAGTGAGCATTTGTAGTTTTTAGGTTTTGCTATGAACAGGAGAATGGAGAAGACATGGAGACCCTGGGGCGTTGGCCCTTCCTTCTCCTTCCTTCTTCTTCTTTTCCTCTTTCTTAGTCTCCATTTCCTGTGGACTTCTCATCAGTGGAGGGAAATAGTTCAGAAAAGGCACATTAATAAAAATAATGATTATTGGGACAGAAAACAAAATAAAAATACATAGCCTTTAACAATGGGGTAAGAAACCTTCAAAAGGTGTCTGCTTGACACAGGAGCAGCCATTTGTGCTTCAGAAAAGCAGAGTTAGCCAGAGTTAGCACATTCTGTGCTGCAGAAATGGAGGTAAGAATTTAATAAACAACACCAAAACTGAGGCTGCACTCCCAACTCCTTTTTTCCTGGTATTGAAAAAAAGGAGAAAAAGCAGCTTTTTTTCAGGGTGGTGAGGATTTTCCCTGGTCTTAAAAGTGAAACATGGTTTTGATGGGGAAAAAGGAGATTTTACTTGGGTGTTTGTGGAAAAGATGTTGCCCTGTTCCTAGGGTGTGGTCATGACTTGGCAGTGAGTTTTAAAGAAATGTCAAAGCAAGGCTGGAGAAATGTGAGTTCTTTTTAACTTGTCTCGAATCTAAGTGGTTAACTCAATTCCTAAAGTTGTGTAGCTTCCCAGGAGCTATCAATCTATGAAATCTTTTCAATCTATGAAATTCAGAAGGTTTTTATTTATCAAGATGTTATCAAGAACAGAGAGCAAATCTTGGGTAAAATAATCTTAGTGATATTTGGGTGAAATAGCAATAATTCTTGGATAAAATAGTAATGATTCTGGGAGAAAATAGTAATAATCTTGGATAAAATAATAATATTGTTGGATGAAATAATCCTAATAATTCTTGGATGAAATAATCGTAATCTTGGATGAAATAATCATAATATCCTTGGATAAAATAATCATAATAATCTTGGGTAAAATAATCCTAAGAATTCCTGGATAGAATAATCATAATCTTGGATGAAATAATCATAAAATTGGATGAAATAATCATAATCTTGGATAGAATAATACCAATCTGGGATAAAAACACCGTGCATGAGAGGCTGGAACAGGCTTCTTATGAAGGCATTTCTTATTCCCAGGAAATGCAGTTCAGGGATAACAAGGAAAGAACTTTTCCCAAAGAAAAGTTGGAAAAGTTTGGGTTGGAACCCTCAGGAGTTGCTATTCCAACAACAAAAAAAGGCACCCAAAGGATGTTTTTCTCTTTCTCTGTGTGCAGACATCATCATTCCCGAGAACGGGGAACCCGTGAGCTCCAAGGACATCAAGTGCTGCATCAAACAGATCCAGGAGCTGATCATTTCCAGGCTGAACCAGGCAGTGGCCAACAAACTCATCAGCTCCGTGGATTACCTGCGGGAGAGCTTCGTGGGGACCCTGGAGCGCTGCCTCAAGAGCCTGGAGGAGTCCTGGGAGGTCTCAGTGCATCCCTCCCGCGCTCTGGAGAAGCCCAAGGATGTCTCCGTGCACATCACGAGCAATTATCTCAAGCAGGTGCTCTGGTGTTGCCTTTCCCTGGTCTTAAAATGAAAACCAAAGTGCATTTTTATGGGGAAAAAGGGTTTTTTACCTCAGTGTTTATGTCAGGATTTTGGGTGCAGCACTTGGTCCAGGTGGGATGCCCATGATGCCTTAAATGGCTCTCTAGAAACAGAGAGCAGGCAGGAATAAAGGAATCAAGGAGGGATTGGTTGGAAAGGCCTTCAGAGGTACACTCTGGGCTCCAGAGGCTCCTGCCTCAGTGCATCCCAACATGGACAAGGACAGCTCCCGAGTTCTTCCCACTTGGATCTCAGCATCAATTCCCCAAGCAGGAGCCAGGCAAGGATGGAATTTGCCCAAGCTTGCCCCCCTGTCGCCAAGATTGTGGTTTGCAGTTGTTGGGCCTAGGAGGGTCTGGGTGTCCTTGGAGAGCTGGAGAGGCTTTGGGAATTCTGGCTGGCAGAATTCCCATCTTTTCCTCTTTTCCCTGCTTTTCCAGATCCTCAATGCAGCTTATCACGTGGAGGTCACTTTCCACTCCGGCTCTACGGTGACCAGGATGCTGTGGGAACAGATCAAACAGGTACAGACACTGGGAAAAGGGAATTTTGGAGCAAAGAATCCTCACAGCTGCTCCCTGAATTCACTCCAGACACAGGCACTGGGAGTTTATTCCTGAGGATTTCCATCCTTGGAAGTGCCCAAAGCCAGGTTGGACAGGGCTTGGAGCAACCTGGGGTGCTGGAATGGGATAAACTTTAAAATCCCTTCCAATCTGAACCATTCTGGGATTCCAGGATTGAAATCCAGAGAGATTTGATGCCAATATTGTTGTCAAAATCAGGGAGAGATGTTCCCAAAAATCCCTAGGGAAGAAGCAGCTTTTTTCCTGGGCCCTGTCAAGGTGTGGAAATTCCAGGTGTTGGATGCAGCACTTCCTGTAATTAGTGGGTAATTAAATTGCTCTGCCTCACCCTTCATTAGAAGGCACAGAATTCCAGGTGCTGCACAGCCTCTGTGGATCCCTGTCCCGGGAAGGGAGAGGGAGGAGTCTGAAGGAACAATTATTTGAGGAAAAGTTGTGTTCTCCTTCCTCATCCATCCAAGGAGGGAATAACTTTCATCCTCAGCTCGGAGTGGGAATTTCAGGGAGATGAAAGCTCTGACAGCCCCGAATTGAAACCAAACCAGAGCAAATCTTGGCTGCTCCAAATTGTCCTGAACCAGAACCCACAGCAAACCCAACTCCACAGTCCCAAATAAATCCCATTTCCCAAACCTGGGCTTTCCAAATGCTTCCAGTCGTTCCTTTGCTGCCTCAGAACTTGCCGAAGAGAGGTTTGCTTTAAAATAAATATTTATTAAACATTATTAAATGAAATATTCCACAATTCCACACTGGTTTGGGTTGGGGAGGACTTGAAGCTCGTCCCATCCCAAGGGACACCTTCTGCTGTCCCAGGTCCATCCAGGGATGGGGCAGCCATGGATTCCCTGCTCCACAGCCTCCCCACCCTGTGAGGGAATAATTAGTGAATTAAATGATCAGAAAATAATGAATTAAGGGGATTTTTTTTTTTTAGCCTAGTCCTGCTTACTGTGCCCCTTCTGATGCCTTAAATGGCTTAAATGAGAAACAGAGAGCAGGCAGGGATAAAGGAATCAAGGAGGGATTGGTTGGAAAGGCCTTCAGAAGTACACTCTGGGCTCCAGAGGCTCCTGCCTCAGTGCATCCCAACATGGACAAGGACAGCTCCCGAGTTCTTGCCACTTGGATCTCAGCATCAATTCCCCAAGCAGAAGCCAGGCAAGGATGGAATTTGCCCAAGCTTGCCCCCCTGTCCCCAAGATTGTGGTTTGCAGTTGTTGGGCCTAGGAGGGTCTGGGTGTCCTTGGAGAGCTGGAGAGGCTTTGTTGTGTGTGTGTGAGCATGAGAGAACAGCACTGAACGAGCTCCAGGGAACTGCAGAGTGACACTGGGCAGGGCAGGGCTGGGGAAAATATCAAAGTTAAAACCTGAGGCATCACTTGAGAGGGGGAATCCAGCACAGGAATCCACGATGCAGGATCCGAGTGGAGCGAACCCACAGATCCTTGACTTTCCCTTCTGCCAGATCATCCAGCGGATCACGTGGGTCAGCCCCCCAGCCATCACCAGTGACTGGAAGAGGAAGGTGGCCCAGGATGCCATCGAGAGCCTCAGTGCCTCCAAGCTGGCCAAGAGCATCTGCAGCCAATTCCGCACGCGCCTCAACAGCTCCCACGAGGCCTTCGCCGCCTCCCTGCGCCAGGTAGGGCCACTCGGAAAAGGGAGTTCTGGAGAGAAAAATCCTCACAGCCGCTCCATAAATTCACTCTGGGAGCTGGGAGTTTATTTCCATCCCTGGAAGTACCCAAAGCTGGGTTGGATGAGGGCTCGGAGCAACCTGGGGTGGTGGAATGGGATGAACTTTAAAATCTTCAAATCCGAACCTGCCTGGGAGGTCTGGATTTGGGCTGGGAAAGAGGAATTTTGGTTGCAGGGATGATGCCTTAAATGACTCCCTAGAAACAGAGAGCAGGCAGGAATAAAGGAATAAAGGAGGGATTGATTGGAAAGGCCTTCAGAGGTCACACTCTGGGCTCCAGAGGCTCCTGCCTCAGTGCATCCCAACATGGACAAGGACAGCTCCCGAGTTCTTCCCACTTGGATCTCAGCATCAATTCCCCAAGCAGAAGCCAGGCAAGGATGGAATTTGCCCAAGCTTGCCCCCCTGTCGCCAAGATTGTGGTTTGCAGTTGTTGGGCCTAGGAGGGTCTGGGTGTCCTTGGAGAGCTGGAGAGGCTTTGTTGTGTGTGTGTGAGCATGAGAGAACAGCACTGAACGAGCTCCAGGGAACTGAAGAGTGACCCTGGGCAGGGCAGGGCTGTGAACATAGAAAAGTTCAAACCTGAGGCATCAGGGACAGCTCCAGCAGCAGCCATTGCCTCAGGGCAGCCACTTTGGGGGGAGAGCTGACAGGAACATCCACACAAGGTTTTGTTTTTAACCCCCAAAGAGCCCAGAACCTCCCCAAACTCGAGCTGTGCGTGCGGGAATCGCGGGAACCATCCCAGAACGTTCCCGGTGAGCTGTGCTGTCCCTTGCAGCTGGAGGATGGCCACTCTGGCCGCCTGGAGAGGACTGAGGACCTGTGGCTGAAGGTGAGGAAGGACCACGCTCCTCGGCTGGCACGGCTCTCCCTGGAGAGCAGATCCCTGCAGGATGTGCTGCTGCACGGTGAGTGCTGGGCTTTGGGTTCTTCTCCAGCCTCTTCCCCTCACTGCCCAGGCTGGGATGGAGCACAGGAGACACAATTTTGTCTTGTTCTGACTCGGTTGTTTGTTAGTTCTTATCTGTGTTACAGCCTTAGGAGCTGTGAGCTCTGCTAACGAGGTGGAACAAGGCTGTATAATCATGATAATAATGACATTTCTCTAGTTCTGCAAATGGTTTTCAAGGACAATTTGTCCAATAATGAGTTGACACCTAAATTATTTTTATTTTTAACCCAGTATTCAAACCCCTAAATCCAGCAGTGTAGATTTTCTTACCCAATTGCAAGGCACCATCTAAACCCATTCAGAACAAGGAAGAAGAAAGTGAAAAAGAAGTATTTAGGTGATGCTTTAAAACCTCCATTTTGGCACCTGTATAATTATGTGTATTATTATATTCCAAAACCCTAAATCTCAAATTTTTCACCCAATGACATCATACCTTCTATTCAAACCACACAGGTGTGATTTCAATGTCATCACTCAATTTTGGGAGCCTATCCCAAGGCCTCAGATCAAATGTTTGGTGTTTTCTTGTGGATCAAATTTAAAATCCTCACCTCCCAGCGTTCCAACAGGCAAGGATCCCCCTGGGAATGTCCTCCTGCTCTCCCTCCTCCCCAGGCAGCAACAGGAGCCTGCTTGGGTTTGGATTTCCACTCCAAATTCCAGGCTCCATCCGGCACCTCAGGCTGGGAACGCACAGGAGGGAAAAACGCGGGTGAGGGAGCTGATTTCCAGGGATTTGTGCTTTGCAGGGAAGCCCAAGCTGGGCAGGGAGCTGGGCCGAGGCCAGTATGGGGTGGTGTACCTGTGTGACAGCTGGGGGGGACACTTCCCCTGCGCCCTCAAATCCGTCGTGCCCCCGGATGAGAAGCACTGGAACGACCTGGCACTGGAGTTTCACTACATGAGGTGTGCATCCCAATCCCAATCCTAATCCTCCTCCCCATCCCACAGGGAGCTGCTTGATTTCCCAGGATGGGCCAGCCTGGGGGAGCTCTGATGCTCCTGGTTTGCTGCAGTTTCCCTCTGGAATCTGGGATTGGAGCTCCTGGAGTGCTCAGCCATGCCTAACCCCGAGCAGGACACTCTGCCTGTGCTGGGCAGAGCTGCTCCTCCCCTCCTTAACCTCATTCAGTGCTGCCTAAATTCAGAATAAATCCGAATTTACAGCCTGCAGTTCTCCTCCCCTGATTCCTGGTGGGGAATCCTCCCTCTTTTCCCATTCCTTGTCCTGTCTGAATCCCCAAAAATCCCTGGGATGGCTCTGCAGTGCAGAGAGCAGCTGCAGGCACAGACAGCTGAGAGGAGAGTGGGGTTTTTTTGGAGCTCTGACCTTTAAAAGGACTTTTTTTCCTCTGAGTTGAATTGGCTCTGACAGCTGAGGATTGTTGTGCTCTGAGCTGGGCTGGGAATTTTTGCTCTGCTGGGAATTTTTGCTCTGCTGGGAATTTTTGCTGTTGTGTTGAAGCTGCAACTCTGGGACTTCTTCCATGGCCTGGGGTGGGGGACAAGGGACCAAAAATGACCCCAAATTTCTGTGCTGAATCTTCTGCAGGGACTTTGGGGCTTCTTCCTTGGCCTGGGGTGGGGGGGACAGGAACCAAAAATGGCCCCAAATTTCTGTTCTGAGCTTTCTCCAGGTCCTTGCAGGGACTTTGGGGCTCCTTCCCTTGGCTTGGGTGGGGGACAAGGGACCCAAAACGACCCCAAATTTCTGTGCTGACCCTTCTGCAGGGACTTTGGGGCTTCTTCTTGGCCTGGGGTGGGGGAGAGGGACCAAAAACGACCCCAAATTTCTGTGCTGACCCTCGTGCAGGTCCCTGCAGTCCCACGAGAGGCTGGTGCACCTCCACGGCTCCGTGATCGATTATGGCTACGGAGGAGGCTCCAGCATTGCCGTGCTGCTGATCATGGAGAGGCTGCACAGGGACCTCTACACGGGGCTGAAGGTACCAAATTCCCTTCTGGAATCCACATTTTGTATGGATTTTATCCCTGGACAGAGCTTGAAGCCTGTCCTGGTTTAGTGGGAAGTGTCCCTGCCCTGTGGGATGAGTTTTCATCTCCCTTCCAACCCAAAGCTGGGATTCTCCAATTGAAAAAAAAAACAAACCACCCCTCAAGTTCTCTAATATAAAAAAAATTCAAAGTAAATTAAAATAATCTGTAAAACAAAGCTGGAATCGCTCAATTTGCAGCATTTTGATAAAGAAGAGGAGGCCAAAGTAACTTTCAGGCTCGGAATCTGTTGTTTTCCCCCTCAGGCAGGGCTGGAATTGGAGCCACGGTTGCAGATTGCCTTGGATGTGGTGGAAGGGATCCGGTACCTGCACAGCCAGGGGCTGGTGCACAGGGACATCAAACTCAAAAATGTCCTGGTAAGGAAAATCCCTGCCTGCTCCTCATCCCAGAGCCTTTCCCAGTGGGAAAAGAGAAGCTGGAAGTGAAGGAATTAAGTTTTCCCCCCATGGGATGTTTGAAGCTGTGTGAGGTTTCCCTGCCTCCTTTTCTGGCTGGAAGCCTGGGGGCAAAGGGAGCAGGGAATGACTCCTCTGGAATGCAGACAGCTTCAGCCAGGAGTAGAATTCCCAGTTCCTGCTTCCCTTAAGTCCTGGCTGCCCGGTGTGGGAAACAAGGGATGCCTCCAAGGGAAATACCTCAGAGAAAAGTGCTCAGCCTTCCTAGGGGTACATGATCCCCAAAAAACCCCACGTTTTCTGGGAGAGAAACATTCTTCTCACCTGCCTGGCTCCGACTTCTCCCCCAGCTGGACAAAAAGAACCGAGCCAAGATCACGGATCTGGGGTTCTGCAAGCCTGAGGCGATGATGTCTGGCAGCATCGTGGGCACTCCCATCCACATGGCCCCCGAGCTCTTCACAGGTAGGACCTGCCTGCAATCCTGCAGGCAATTCCCTGGAATTCCTCCCTCAGTTGCCTGTGGGACTGTCCCAATCCCAGGAAATTCCCTGATTTCAGTGCACTCCGTGGATTTTTCCTGCCTTTTAAAAGCGTCGCTCCCGACGGGGAATGATCAGCTCTGCTGGGTTCATTAACAGCCTTGCAATTAGAAATGGAAATTAGCAGTTAGGAGGAAGCTGGAAATTGCCTTTTGTAGGGAAATATTCCCTGTAAGGAATTTCTGAGCTGTCACTGCCTTGTGGAGTGAGTTTGGATTCACTGGGAATTCTGGTGGCTGCTCCCAGGGTTTTTCCCCAACTTTTAGAAGCACTGGGAAGTTCAAATCCCACTTCCCCAGAATCCCTGTGGTCTGTCAGAGCTGTCCCTGTTTGGATAAGGTTGGGATCAAAGGGAGCAGCTCTGTTTGTGTGGATTTATGAGATATTTGGGATATTTTTGGCATCAGAGGTTGATGTTCGCCTCCGACAGAGCTGAGCCTTACAGGGGTTGGTGTTTAAAATACACCTGAGCTGCGGTTTGGGAATTCCTGCAACAGCTTAAATTCATAAATCCTGGGAATTGCAAAAACCTGACCTCGATCCCAACTCCTGCCACGTTCCTTCACACAAGTTTTACCTTCCTGCTATCAAATTTGGGGTTAAATTCGGGGAAATTGGGACACTGGAATCACCTCTCAGCCTGCTCCGCTCCCGGTGATTTTTTTTTTTCCCTGCTGATCCTGCGTGGTTTTTCCCAGGGAAATATGACAATTCCGTGGATGTTTATGCCTTTGGGATCCTGTTCTGGTACCTGTGCTCAGGCCACGTGAAGTTACCTGAGGCCTTCGAGAGGTGTGCGAGCAAAGATCACCTGTGGAACAACGTCCGGAGAGGTACTGGGCTGGGAGGAGCCCCAGGAGAATCCAGGTTTATCCTGCTGATGGAGAGGTGAAGGGGAAAAAATTCCAGGGGTTTTGGGGGTCCCACATGAAATTTTGGGGGTCCCACGTGGGATTTTGGAGGTTTGACAGCAAGCATCGAGGGAGGGTTGGTGAGAAACGGAGCAGGGATAACCTAAAGAATTCCAGCTTTTCTGTGCTGGCTCTTTCCTGGGACACTTGTCCTGAGCTTTATCCTAAACTGGGCTAAAACTCCAAAGAATTTGGTCCAAAATCAGGAATTTGGGGTTAAGGATCAGGCTCACAGGTGAGACTCCAGATCTGCTGTGAAGAATTCCAGGGTTTTTTTTCACTTTGTGAGTGAATTGTCCCTGAGGTTGGGAAAATATTTCTGGGATCGTCGAGGCCAAGCTGTGCCTGATCTCCACCCTGAGCGCTGAGTGCCACGTCCAGGAATTCCATGGATGCCTCCAAACCTCCCTGGGCAGCCCTTTCCAACCTTTTCCATGAGGAAATTCCTGCTGATTCCCAGCCTAAACCTCCCCTGGCCCAGCCTGAGGCTGTTCCCTCTCCTCCTATCCCTGTTCCCTGGGATATGATCCCAAATCCTGTCAGGGAGTTGTGCAGAGCCAGAAATTCCCCCTGATCCCCCTTTTCTCCAGGCTGAGCTCCTTTCCCAGCTCCCTCAGGATTCTCCAGCTCCATTCCCATCTCCATTCCCTTCCCTGGACATTTTCCATGCCCTCCATGTCCTCCCTGATCCAAGGAGCCAAAACTGGACACAGGAATTGAGGTTCCTCCCCAGCCTTGAGGGGACAATCCCTGTTCCAGCAATTTTTCCATCCAGGGCATTCAAATCCTGCCCAGGTTCTGCTGGAAGTTGAGCTGAAATTCCCGGGATCGAAGGTATTTTTGGGATCAGCTCATTCCCAGAAGCACAGGGAATGCTCAGCACACTCAAAGTGGGAAGCAGCAGAACCTTGGGATGGAAATGAGCCCCCAGAGCAGGCAGGAGTGATCCCCTCAGGAATGTTTAATCCCTGGCACTCGGAGCCTGCAGGATCTGCACATCCAAATGCCCCAGGATGGCACAGAGCTGCATGTGAGAGCTGCAACAAAAAAAATTCCCCAAAATCCCAACTCCTGCTGATTCCCTGGGATTTGGGGAGTGCTGGGATCCGTCCTGGCTTTGTGGGGGATGTTTGATGCCGAGGATCCGTGGAAATTCCCCTCCCTGGTCACGTGGGAAGGATTATCTGGGATGGGCCAGGCTGGGTTCCACACTCCTGGGGTGTTCCTGGGTGGAAGTGGCTCCCAGAGGCTCTGGAATGTGCAGGTGCCTGGGAGAGTTGGGATCCTGACAGGAAAAAGGTTTCCTTTTGCTCCCAAATAGTTGCGAGGAGGAGATTCCAGTGGAATTAGGCTGGGAGAGCCCAGGGGAGAGAAAATTCCAGGGAGACCTCAGAGCTCCTTCCAGGGCTCCAAAAGGAGGAGGAGAGGGAATTTTGATATGGAATGGAGTGACAGGAAAAGAGCTGATGGAGTTAAAGAGGGAGGATTTAGGCAGGATTTTGGGAATAAATTCATCCTGGGAGGGTGGGGAGGGGCTGGGATGGAATTCCCAGGGATGTATCCCATGTGCTGGCATTCCCAGAGTGGTTTTTATGGATCCAACATCTCCTGGTATTCCCAGGGTGATTTTTTTATGGATCCATCCCCTGTTTTGCCATTGCCAGAGTGCCTTTTATGGATCCAGCCACTCCTGGCATCCCCAGTGTGGTTTTTTTATGGATCCAACATCTCCTGGTATTCCCAGGGTGATTTTTTTATGGATCCATCCTCTGTTCTGCCATTCCCAGTGTGGATTTTATGGATCCAGCCTCTCCTGCCATTCCATTCCCAGAGTGATTTTTATGGATCCAGCCTCTCCTGGCATCCCCAGTGTGGTTTTTTTATGGATCCAACATCTCCTGGTATTCCCAGGGTGATTTTTTTATGGATCCATCCTCTCTTCTGCCATTCCCAGTGTGGATTTTATGGATCCAGCCTCTCCTGCCATTCCATTCCCAGAGTGATTTTTATGGATCCAGCCTCTCCTGGCATCCCCAGTGTGGTTTTTTTATGGATCCAACATCTCCTGGTATTCCCAGGGTGATTTTTTTATGGATCCATCCTCTCTTCTGCCATTCCCAGTGTGGATTTTATGGATCCAGCCTCTCCTGCCATTCCATTCCCAGAGTGATTTTTATGGATCCAGCCTCTCCTGGCATCCCCAGTGTGGTTTTTTTATGGATCCAACATCTCCTGGTATTCCCAGGGTGATTTTTTTATGGATCCATCCTCTCTTCTGCCATTCCCAGTGTGGATTTTATGGATCCAGCCTCTCCTGCCATTCCATTCCCAGAGTGATTTTTATGGATCCAGCCTCTCCTGGCATCCCCAGTGTGGTTTTTTTATGGATCCAACATCTCCTGGTATTCCCAGGGTGATTTTTTTATGGATCCATCCTCTCTTCTGCCATTCCCAGAATGGTTTTTATGGATCCATTCCCTGTGCTGGCATTCCCAGTGTGGTTTTTATGGATCCAACATCTCCTGGCATTCCCAGGGTGATTTTTTTTGTGGATCCATCCTCTGTTCTGTCATTCCCAGAATGGTTTTTATGGATCCAGCCTCTCCTGCCATTCCCAAGGTGGGTTTTTAGGGATCCAGCCTCAGTTCTGCCATTCCCAGAATGATTTTTATGGATCCAGCCTCTCCTGCCATTCCATTCCCAGAATGATTTTTATGGATCCAGCCTCCCCTGCCATTCCATTCCCAGAATGATTTTTATGGATCCAGCCTCCCCTGCCGTTCCCGGTGCAGTTCTCAGGGCTCCCGGTGCTGTTTCCCGTTTCCCAGGGGTCCGTCCCGAGCGTCTCCCGGTGTTTGACGAGGAATGCTGGCAGCTGATGGAAGCCTGCTGGGATGGAGACTCTTCCCAACGGCCTCTCCTGGGAATCGTGCAGCCCATGCTCCAGGGAATCATGGACAGGCTCTGCCGGGCCGGCTCCGAGCATCCCAACAAAGGCTTGGACGACTCCACCTGAACAGGAAGCGCTGCTGGATTCGGGAATGACGGAGAGGGGAGGGAATTCCAGCCCCGAGGTGTGGTGGGGGCGGGGGGGGACAGGGAGGAGCAGCCGGAGGTGGCTCCATCCCAATCCCGCCCCGTTATCCCTTACGGAATCGGAATTTTGGGAAAAAAAAAAAAAACAAAACAACCCAAATCCTTCGGAGCCAAGAGGAGCTGATCCCAACCCAATTCCTGCCCCGCTCGGAGAATTCCGGAGAGGAAGGAAAAGGCGCCGAACTTTGGGATATAAGGAAGTGTCGGGAAGCTCCCAGGAGCTGCCGCACCGCTGGAATTGTTTACATGGACAGGAGCGCGAAGCTTCCGTGTTTTACTCCGGGGATTTGCAAAGCCCCGCCTAGATAAGCTATTGATCCCGGATCCCGCCTTTTCCTCCTCTTTTTTTCCTCCCCCCCCCCGCTCTTTCTGCTTCCCGAGATTCCTTGGAATGGCTGGAGGGAACCTGCCCTCGCTTCTGCCTCGGAGTCCTTAAAAAATGTTGATTTTTTTTTTCTTTTTCCCCTTGGGAAAAGTGCCAAAATTCCTTAGAAATCAGGACCTGGGGCTTGGAATGCACGGGAAGGTCGCGGCAGTTTTAAATTGGGCGGAGTCCGGACGGGGAATATTTTTATGAATGAGGATTTTTTCCAGCTTTTTTTGGGAAGAGTCGGAGGGAAGTTCTTCTCCTCGGTTTCACTGCAGGCCTGGAATTTGGTTTGGAAAGGATTAAAAAAAAAAAAAAATGGGGATAGGGGAGGAGGGAGGAGGATCCTGGGCAAGGTTGTCTTTCCCAAATTCCCGGCAATCCCAGTTCGCCTCCTGCGTTTTGGGGGTGGAACTGGGAGCAGGAAACGCCCCTGGGTGACTCCGGGGAGTTGGGAATTCTCCCTGGAACTCCCAAGGGATGGGCACGGCCTGGGATTCCCAGGGAAGCAGGAAGGGCTGGAATTCCTTGGCTGAAATTCCCGGTGGTGGCTGAGGGACAGGGATGCAGCAGCTGCAGGATTGGCTTGGGTGGGAATCTTTTCCTTTCTTTGTGCAATAAACGAATTCCAGAGCTTTTTATGGAGGGAAAAGAAGAAAAAAAAACCCCAAAACCTGGATTTTTTTTGTTCCTTCCCTGCAGCCGTGGGCACCGTGTGGGATGTGCCAGCATTCCTGGTGGGATTGGCATGGATCTGGCCTCTCCTGGCATTCCCAGAGTGGTTTTGGATGGATCCAACCTCTCCTGGCATTCCCAGAGTGTTTTTTTTATGGATCCAGCACCGTCTGTCTGCCATTCCAGGGTGGATTTCTATGGATCCAACCTCTCCTGGCATTCCCAGAGTGGATTTTTTATGGATCCAAGCCCTGTTCTGACATTCCAGGGTGAATTTCTATGGATGCATCTTCTGTGCTGCCATTCCCAGAGAGGTTTTTATGGATCCATTCCCTTTGTTGGCATTCCCAGAGTGGTTTTTTTTATGGATCCAACATCTCCTGGCATTCCCAGAGTGGATTTCATGGATCCAAGCCCTATTCTGGCATTCCAGGGTGGCTTTTTATGGATCCATCTTCTGTGCTGGCATTCCCAGAGAGGTTTTTATGGATCCAATCCCGGTGTTGGCATTCCCAGAGTGATTTTTTTTATGGATCCAAGCCCTGTGCTGGCATTCCCAGAGTGGTTTTTATGGATCCATCTCCTCCTTCTGCCATTCCCAGGTGTCCTGCCCACATCCAGCTGCTCATGCCAAGACCTCCCACGCTTTTCCAATTCCCAATCCTGCTTTCCCAGCCCCCTCAGGCAGCACTAACAGCATTAACCAGGCCTGGGAGGGGGGGAAAAAACCTCCAGAAAACCCCTGGAAAACCTGGAGAGTCCAGCTTGGAGGCCCTGGGAAGGGCCAGGGGGAGTTTGTGTAAATAAAAAATGTCTGAAATAAACCCAAAACCTCAGATTCCAGAGCTTTTCCTGCGGCGCCATCCCAGAAAATTCCCTGAGCCCTGGAGGGTTTTTAGGAGGAGTTTTGGTACCTGGAATGTGGGGAAGCTCCAGGTTTTGTCCTGCCCTGTGTTGGGAGATTCCTCAGCTCCTTTTGCATCCCTGAAATTGGGGTTCTGCCTCTGGAAGGGCAAGGAAAAGAGGGAATTGTTTTATGGATTCCAGGCTCCTTCAATCCCAGGTGGGGCCGAGCTTGAAGAGCCCAGAGCCACAAACCTTCCCTTAACTGAGCACCATAAAGAATTTTTATTATATTATATTTTATTTTATTCCATTTAATTTATTTTTCCTTTTTTCCTTCTTTTCCTTTTTTCCTTTTTTCCTTTTCCCCCCTTTTTTTCCTTTTTTCTTCTTTTCCCTTTTTCCCTTTTTTTTCTTTTTTCTTTTTTCCCCTTTTTCCCTTCCCCCCCTTTTTTTTTCCCCTTTTCCTCTCTTTTCCTCCCCTTTTTCTCCAATTTCTTTGTCCCTTTCTTTTCCTTTTCTTGTCCTTTTTTTGGTCCTTTTCATTCCTTCTCATTCTTTTATTTTATTCCCGTTTTATTTTATCCCTTTTTTCCAAAAGCAGCCAATCCTGGAAGTGTCCAAGGCCGGATTGGATCACCCTGGGATAGCAGAAGCATCCCTGCCCCTGCCCCTGGATGCTTTTCGCTCTCTCCCATCCCAAACCATTCCAGCATTCCCAGATTTTTCCTCTCCCAGGTCTGAAACCCCCGCGGGCTCCGAGGATTTTCCATCTTCTCAGCCGCGGGGAGCAGGGCCAGGATGGGGAAAACAGAAGGAACTAAAGAGCGTGAAGGAGCCAGCGCAATACCCGCCAGGGCCCGGCTTCCCCCCGCATTTGGGTTAATTAGCAGCACAACGCTAATTACTTTAATTATTCTCCCTCCTTCATCAGCGCCCACTGCCGGCTGCTCCCCCCCTCCCCGGAACCTTCCTGTGCGGCCGCGGGGCCCGCCCGGCCCCTTTTGGGCACCGCGCCGGGGCTGCCCTGCTCGCTGCCTGCTCCCCTCTGCCCATTC
>VZTN01011661.1:52638-94178 GCA_013400515.1 Erpornis zantholeuca
TGGTCCCGGTGCGGGTCCCGGTGCCGGTGCCGATCCGGCGGCAGCGGGAGCTCGGCGGGGCCGCCCCTCTCTCTCACCCACCTCCTCCGCGTTCCTTTGCAGAGTCCTTCGGCCAGAACTACCCCGAGGTAACCGCGCTCCCCTCCCCGCTGCCGCCCCCGGAGCCTCCCCCGGGCTCGGCCCCGGCTCTGACCGGGCGCGGGCTCCGCGCTCTCCCCGCAGGAGGCCGACGGGACCCTGGACTGCATCAGCATGGCCCTGACGTGCACCTTCAACCGCTGGGGCACCCTGCTCGCCGTGGGCTGCAACGACGGCAGGATCGTCATCTGGGACTTCCTGACCCGCGGCATCGCCAAGATCATCAGCGCCCACATCCACCCCGTGTGCTCCCTGTGGTGAGCGGCGCCGGGAACAGAGCCGGGAACAGAGCCGGGAATCGCTCCCGGGATCGAGGGGAGGGTCGGGATCGGACTCGGTGCTCCGGGGGTGGAGAGGCTCTGCCAGGAAGAGGAGGCTTCAGGGAATCTCTGAGTTCCTGGAGCTCCAGGAGAGCTGGAGAAGGGGTGGGATGATGGATGGAGTGACAGGGTAAGGGGGAACAGCTCCGTGCTGGATGGGATATCGGGAAGGAGTTCTGCCCTGGGAGGGTGAGGAGGAGCTGGGGTGGAATTCCCACAGAATCCGTGGCTGCTCCATCCCTGGGAGTGTCCCAGGCCGGGTTGGAGCATCCTGGGATTGGGGAAGGTGTCCGTGCCCGCGGCAGGAGTGGGAACAGAGTGGGAACAGGATGATCCCTAAGGTCTTCCCACCCCAAACCCCTCTGTGATTCTATAAAAAAACCCAGTTTTAGCATTCCCACCTTGCAAATCCCCAGAGCAGCTGTGGCTGCCCCATCCCTGGGAGTGCCCCAGGCCAGGCTGGACCAGGATGGGATTCAAGCTTCCTTCCACACCAAACCATTCCACAATTCCCTGCTTTTTGTCAGGAATTTCCCTCCCCCTCAGCAGTTCCTGCCCTCCAGGCTGTTTCCCCAGCAGTCCCATTCCCCTCCCAGCCCTCTCCTTTGCCCCCCTGGGCTGTGCTGGATACCCATAAGGAATAACTGGAGCGGGAATTGTCTCCCTGTGCCGCAGCTGGAGCCGGGATGGGCACAAACTGGTCAGTGCCTCCACCGACAACATCGTGTCCCAGTGGGATGTGCTGTCCGGGGACTGTGACCAGAGATTCCGCTTCCCCTCGCCCATCCTCAAAGTCCAGTACCACCCCCGGGACCAGTAAGTGCAGTGGGAAAAGTGGGAATGCTCCCAGTAGGGTGAAACCGGTGGATATTGGGGTTTTTTTTGATGTTTTTCATTGTTTTTGGGGGGTTTGTGTCAGGATGGGGTTTGCTGCAGGAGGATCAGGATGGGAGGGAATCCCTGGGAATGAGCGTGGGAATGGCTCCTGTGGTTTAAAATGGCCATGGAAACTCAGGAGAAGGGAATGAGGTAGAAATAATCCCAAGCTTGAGGGATGGAGCACAGGAGACACAATTTTGTCTTGTTCTGACTCGATTGTTTATTAGTTCTTATCTGTGTTACAGCCTTAGGAGCTGTGAGCTCTGCTAACGAGGTGGAACAAGGCTGTATAATCATGATAATAATGACATTTCTCTAGTTCTGCAGAGATTTTTCAAGGACAATTTGTCCAATAATGAGTTGACACCTAAATTATATTTATTTTTAACTCAAATATTATATTTAACTCAAACCCCTAAATCCAGCAGTGTAGATTTTCTTACCCAATTGCAAGGCACCATCTAAACCCATTCAGAACAAGGAAGAAGAAAGTGAAAAAGAAGAAGTATTTAGGTGATGCTTTAAAACCTCCATTTTGGCACCTGTTTAATTATGTGTATTATTATATTCCAAAACCCTAAATCTCAAATTTTTCACCCAGTGCCACCACACCTTCTATTCAAACCACACAGGTGTGATTTTAACGTCATCACTCAATTTTGGGAGCCTATCAAATCAGATAGATCTGAGATTGATCTGATTGATCTGATCTCAGACTGATCTGAGCCTATCAGAGCTCAGATCAAATGTTTGGTGTTTCCTTGTGGATCAATGCCCTTTCAGCACAGAGAATTAAAAATTCTCACCTCCCAGCATTCCAACACCAAAGTACCAACAAATAAGACAACAAAACCAGAAATATCCTGCATTCCTCAATCCCCACTGACGCTTTTTTCTCGCTCTGAACGTGGAAATAACTTTCCAACGAGGGAATTCCCAGCTTTTCCCTCTCTCCCTGCAGGAACAGGGTGCTGGTGTGTCCCATGAAGTCAGCACCAGTGATGCTGACGCTGTCAGACTCCAAGCACGTGGTGCTGCCTGTGGATGACGACTCCGACCTCAACGTGGTGGCCTCGTTCGACCGGAGAGGGGAATACATCTACACCGGGAATGCCAAGGGAAAGGTGAGCCCTCACTGCCCGCCCTGGCTGGCTCTGGGCTGGGCCAGCAGCAGGAATTTCCCCATGGAAAAGGGGCTTTGGAACTGCCCAGGGAGGTTTGGGGTCGCCCATCCCGTGGAGTGTCCGAGGAATTCCTGGAGGTGGCAGTCGGGTGGGGATGGGGCTGGTGAGGGGCACAGGGATGGGGACAGGGGCAGGGATGAGTTTGGGAACAGGAACAGGCACAGGGATGGGTTTGGGAACGGGAACAGGCACAGGGATGGGTTTGGGAACAGGCACAGGCACAGGGATGGGTTTGGGAATGGGAACAGGCACAGGGATGGGTTTGGGAACGGGAACAGGCACAGGGATGGGTTTGGGAACAGGCACAGGCACAGGGATGGGTTTGGGAATGGGAACAGGCACAAGGATGGGTTTGGGAACAGGAACAGGGACAGGAATGGGTTTGGGAATGGGAACAGGCACAAGGATGGGGTTGGGAACAGGAACAGGGACAGGAATGGGTTTGGGAATGGGAACAGGCACAAGGATGGGGTTGGGAACAGGAACAGGGACAGGAATGGGTTTGGGAATGGGAACAGGCACAGGGATGGGTTTGGGAACAGCTGAGGGATTGGTTGATGATCCTGGAGGGGTTTTCCAACCTCAGGGATTCTGAGATCGTTGATTTCATTTTTGACAAGTTTTTGGGATCTTTTCCTGGAATTCCCATCCCAGCAGCTTCAGTAGCATCCCTGGGCAGGCTCTGAGGGTTTTGGGGACTGAGTGCTGACGGAGCCCCTGATTGTTCTGTGTGTGCTTCGTCTTCAGATCCTGGTCCTAAAAACCGACACTCAGGATCTCGTTGCTTCCTTCAGAGTGACCACGGGGACCAGCAACACCACGGCCATCAAATCCATCGAGTTCGCCCGCAAAGGGAGGTGAGCGCCTCCAGGGCCGATCCCAAACGGCCCAGAAACGCTTCCAAACCCCACAGTTCCTTCACGGGAAGGGATTTTTAATGGGTTTTTTTTTTTAAATGTCCCCTCCTTCTTTTCCTGCAGCTGCTTCCTGATCAACACAGCCGACAGGATCATCCGCGTGTACGACGGGCGGGAGATCCTGACCTGCGGCCGCGACGGCGAGCCCGAGCCCATGCAGAAACTGCAGGACCTGGTCAACAGGTCAGGGGCACCGGGGTTGGGTTAGGGGCTTGGGGAGCAGGTCAGGGGCACCGGGTTTGGGTGAGGGGCTTGAGGAGCAGGTCAGGGGCACCGGGGTTGGGTTAGGGGCTTGGGGAGCAGGTCAGGGGCACCGGGGTTGGGTTAGGGGCTTGGGGAGCAGGTCAGGGGCACTGGGGTTGGGATTTGGGTTTGGGGAAGAGGTCAGGGGCTCAGGGTTTGGGGTTTGGGGAACAGGAATGGGTTTGGGGAACAGGTCAGGGGCACGGGGTTTGAGGTTTGGGTTTAGGAAACAGGTCAGGGGCACTGGGGTTTTGGGGTTTGGAGAACAGGAATGGGTTTGGGGACCAGGTGAGCAGCTCAGGGATGGGTTTGGGAACAGTTTAAGGGTGCAGAGATGGGTTTGGGAACAGGGACAGGCACATGGAGAGTTCCCATCCCGTGTTCCACGCTAAGGGTGCAAATTCCCATTTGGGATTTGCCTGGAACGCCTGGAACTCTTAAACACGGACACGAGGGTGAGAAATCCCAACCGGAACATCCAAGCCCTCCTCCCTGATGCGTGGTTCTCCCCGGCTGCAGGACCCCCTGGAAGAAGTGCTGCTTTTCGGGGGACGGCGAGTACATCGTGGCGGGCTCAGCGCGGCAGCACGCGCTCTACATCTGGGAGAAGAGCATCGGCAACCTGGTGAAAATCCTGCACGGCACCCGCGGGGAGCTGCTCCTGGACGTGGCAGTAAGGAAAATCCCCGCTCCTCCTCAGCCCTCGGCGCTCGGGGACGAAGCTCCGCTCATTGCGTTGGCTAATTTCAGTGTTTTCCCCCTCGTTTTTCTCTCTCTGTCCCCCCGGGTGATGGCAGTGGCATCCGGTGCGGCCCATCATCGCCTCCATCTCCAGCGGGGTGGTTTCCATATGGGCCCAGAACCAAGTGGTGAGTGAGGGTTTGGGGTCCTTCCCGTAGGAATAGGGCCTGGCACGAAGTGTCCAGGGACATTTTGGCCCTTCCCGGATCCCTGGAAGTCCAGATTCCAGGATTCCAGGAGCAACCTGGGATGGTGGAAGGTGTCCCTGCCCGTGGGATTTGGATGATCCCTTCCAACCCAAACTGTTCTAGGATTCCAAGTGCTGGTTTAGATGGGATATTGGGAATAAATCCTTCCCTGTGAGGGTGGGGAGGGGCTGGGATGGAATTCCCAGAGAATGTGTGGCTGCTCCATCCCTGGGAGTGTCCAAGGCTGGGTTGGAGCAGCCTGGGATGGTGCGAAGTGTCCCTGCCCACAGAATAAAATGGGATTTTAATTCCCACCCCAAACCAGTCTGGAATTCCATAATTCCTCATGGACTCAAGTTTTATGTGTTGAAATCCTCCATTAAATCCCATTCCAACACTTTTCCCTGCCTAATTTTTCCTTGTGATTTCGGGTGTGAGGAGACTCCTCAAACTCCGGCTCATCTTTGGATTAATCCTTAAACTCCATCCCAGGGACACTTTCCATGGGAATTGTGCCCTCCTGGGTGTGTTCCCGAATTCCAGGAGCTCTGAGTGATCCAGGTGGATGCAATCTGAGATCCAGGCTGGGGTTTGTGATGTCCACTGCAATATTTAAGGAATTATTACGGTGCTGGATTTTCACTGGAATTCTTTCACGCAGCTCCCGATTCGTTATGGGATCATGGATCTAAAGGAGGCTGGATTTTTGGTGCTTTTTATGGGATTTTCCTTGATTTTTGGTGCTTTTATGGGATTTAAATGAGACTGCAGAATCACAGAATGATTTAGGTTGGAGAAACCCTCCCAGTTGCTCAATTCCAGCCATTCCCAGCTTTGTCCCTTGTCCCCCAGTGCCACATCCATGTCTTAAACCCCTCCAGGATATTTAATTGTGCTGGAATTCAAGGAACCCAAGGAATTCTCTTCACAGCTGCTATTCATATAAATAAAAACTGCTTTTTTATGGTATTTTTTTAGGAAAACTGGAGCGCCTTTGCCCCTGATTTCAAGGAGCTGGACGAAAACGTGGAATACGAGGAGAGGGAATCGGAATTTGACATTGAGGACGAGGATAAGAGTGAGCCAGAGCAGACAGGTATGGCCCAAAGCCTTCCCAGGGAATTCCCAGCCTGGCCACGTGGTGGTGCCCAAAAACCATGGGGAAAAAAAAAAAAAAAAAATCCTGGAATGTGAAAAACGATGGAAATCGTTTGTGCTTTAAAAGGAAACATTTCAGATTTATTTTGTGCTTTAATAGGAAGTACTTTAAATTTGTTTCGTCCTTTAATATGAATTATTTTAGGTTTGTTTTGTGCTTTAAGAGGAAATATCTTAGGGTTTTTTTTTTTCCTTCATGTAGTAGGGAATACTTTAGGTTTGTTTTTTTCTTTTAATTTAACTGGAAACATTTTAAGGGTTTTTTTTTTCTCTTTAATAGGAAGTATTTCAGGTTATTTTTTGCTTTAATTTAATAGGAAACACTCCAGGTTTCTTTCCTGCTCCTCTCTTGTCTGATCAGACATTAAAGCACAGCCAGCCCCACTCTTCCCAAGCCTTTTCCCTTCTTTTTTCCTGCCTTTAATTCCCTTTTCCTGGGTTTCCAGGTGCTGACGCTGCGGAGGATGAGGAGGTGGACGTGACCAGCGTGGATCCCATCGCTGCCTTCTGCAGCAGGTGCCAGACCCTTTTACTTAAAATATTAATCCCAAAAACCTCGTTAATGTAAATTAATTAAACTTTATAAAACATGATGTTCCCTTTATAAAACACAAAATTGCCTCTATAAAACCCAAATTCCCTTAATAAACCATGCTTATTTATAAAACCCAACGTTCCCTTCATAAAACCCAAAATTCGCTTTACAAAACCCCACATTCCCTTAATAAACCCCAATGTTCCCCTCATAAAACCCAAAATTCCCTTTACAAACCCTAACATTCCCTTTATAAAACCCAAAATTCCCTTCATAAAACCCCACATTCTCTTCATAAAACCCAACGTGTCCTTCATAAATCCCCACATTCCCTTCATAAACCCCAACATTCCCGTCATAAAACCCAAAATTCCCTTTACAAACCCTAACATTCCCTTTATAAAACCCAAAATTCCCTTCATAAAACCCCACATTCTCTTCATAAAACCCAACGTGTCCTTCATAAATCCCCACATTCCCTTCATAAACCCCAACATTCCCGTCATAAAACCCAAAATTCCCTTTATGAAACCCATAATTCCCTTCATAAAACCCATAATTCTCTTCATAAAACACAAAATTCCCTTTATAAAACACAAAATTGCCTTCATAAACCCCAACGTTCCCCTCACAAAACCCAACATTCCCTTCACAAAACCCAACATTCCCCTCACAAAACCCAACATCCCCCTCACAAAACCCAACATTCCCCTCACAAAACCCAACATTCCCCTCACAAAACCCAACATTCCCCTCACAAAACCCAACATTCCCCTCACAAAATCCACCATTCCCCTTCAACACCCCCACCATCAAACCCAACATTCCCTTCAAATACTCCCTTCCCAAACCGCCTCCCCCTTTTCCCCAAACCACCTCTATCAAACCCCCTAACTTTAAAACATCGATTTTTAACCAAATCCCATCGTTTCTCTCTCTCCCCACCTCAAGCGACGAGGAGCTGGAGGACTCCAAGGCGCTGCTCTACCTTCCCATCGCTCCGGAGGTGGAGGATCCCGAGGAGAATCCCTATGGGCCCCCTCCGGACGCCGTGCCCAGCTCGCTGCCGGACGAGGGCCTGGGCTCGGAGAAGAAACGCCAGAGCTCCTCGGACGGGCCCCAGGCCCCCAAGAAAAAACCCAAAACCACCAACATTGAGCTCCAGGGAGTCCCTAACGACGGTGGGTGGGATTGGGATCCATCCCGTGGCTCCTGGGGGGTGGTTTTTTTTTGGGGGGAGGGATCCCATCCCGGGGGTTTGAGGGGGGTTTTTGCTTTTTTCACCTTCTGTGGGATGAACTCGCCTGGAATTCTCATTTTTCCTCTGCTAACCCACCCGGAATTCCATCACTGACACGTTTGAAGCTATAACTCACCCAGAATTTTATCATTATTTAGCCATTTTAAGGGATAACTCCCCTGGAATTCCATTATTGACCCATTTTAAGGGATAACCCACCCAGTATCCCATTATTGACCCATTTTAAGGGATAACCCACCCAGTATCCCATTATTGACCCATTTTAAGGGATAACCCACCCAGTATCCCATTAATGACCCATTTTAAGGGATCACCCACCCAGAACTTCACCATCCACCCATTTTAAGGGACAAACTCACCTAGAATTCCCATTTTCCCCTGCTAACTCGCCCAGAACTCCATTATTAACCCATTTCACACAATAACCCACCCAGAATTCCATTATTGACACATTGTATGCGATAGCCACCCACCCAGAATTCCGTTATTGACACATTTGAAGGGATAACCCACCCAGAATCCCATTATTGACACATTTTAACCCATCCAGAACCCCATTTTTTGCCCCATTTTCCACCACCACCCACCCCAGAACCTCCCCGCCCGCCCATTCCACAGGACCCGCTGACCCCAAATCCCCGTTTCTCCCCTCTGGCAGAAGTCCATCCGCTGCTGGGGGTGAAGGGAGATGGTAAATCCAAGAAGAAGCAAGCAGGCAGGCCTAAAGGATCAAAAGGTAAAGACAAAGATTCTCCATTTAAGCCGAAACTCTACAAGGGGGACAGAGGTTCTTTACCTCTGGAAGGAGCGGCCAAGGGCAAAGTGCAGGCGGAGCTGGGCCAGCCCTTGCCAGGTAAGGATTTGCTGTCACTGTCCCCTGCTTGGTGGCCTTGCTTTGTGCTCGCCTGACTCCTTAGAGGCCTCCTTAGTAGCTTCCCAAAAATCCCCCTCCCCTCCCTGCTCAGCTGCTGGCAAGGAGAGGCAAAGTTGGGTTTTTAAGGAACATTTCCGTGGTTTTGACGTTGAAAATGGGAGATTGAGAGCTGGGGTTGAGAGCTGCTCCTGAACAGAACTCATCCCGTGAGTTCCTTCCCTCAGCTCCTGCAGGGATTGTAAAATATCCACATTGGGGTTGATTTTCAATGGGAAATGGGAATATCCAAGGATTCTGCCATTGTTTTGTGCCACCCTTAGCAGGCAGAGGGACACAGAACACGGGAAAAATGAGCGTTGGTGATGATTTGTTGGTAAAAAAACTCTGGGATAAAACCCAGCAGCTGGATTTCCCATTGCCAGCTGTGCTGCAGCCTCGCTGAAATTCCAGGATAAATTCTGGATAAATTCAGGATTTTCCTCCTTCACAGCTGCTGCAAAACAGGAGAAATTGGGATTTTCCCTCGTTTTTTTTTTTTTTTTTCCTTTTTTTGCTGTGAGCCAGAGCAGGACAGTTGCAGTCACCTCTGTGGGCTCCCAGCCTGAACCTCAAACATTTCCTGTAATCCAATTCCCTCCTTTTTTTTGGGGGGAAAAGTCCCTCCCATCCCAGCACAGAGAGCACAGTTTTGGCTGCAGTGATGATTTATTTTTTTTTCCTTTTAAGATTTTAATCCAGAACTCGGGGTTGGGATACAAAACAGCTCCAGAGATGGATTTGATGGGTCAAATTTTGCATTTCCTTGAGCTCAGCAGCTGCTGCCGTGGATTTTAGGCTTTTCCAGGAGTGATTTATTCCCTCTTTCCCTCCCCTCGCCGCTGCCCACCCTGCTCCTCGTCCCTCCTGCTCAGCTCCTCCATGTTGCTTGTCCTGGTTGTTGTTATTTGCAGGGATTTGGGATTATTTTATTGGAAAAACTTTGGAGGATGTTCTCTGGGGTGCCTTTCCACCTGGAAAAATCTGGGAATGGGACAGGCAGGAGCATCCTTGGGTGGGGTTTGGGAGGTGCCAGGGTGGGATTTGCCTTGTGGGGGATTTTTGGGGGGATTTTCCAAGACTTTTGGGTGTTTTCAAGGATGGCAGGGATCACCTGGATCCTCAGGTGTCTCTGCTGGTTTGGAGGTCATTAATTCCATCAGCAGCCCTGTTAATTACGGCTTTTATCACTGCTAATTAACACGACGGTATTAATGAACAACAGAAATGAGACAGGGCCACGGCCTGGAACATGAACATTGTGATTTCCAAGGAGAATTTCAATCCTTGGCTTCCAAACAATGCTGGATACTCGGATTTTCTGTGTTTGAGAGGCTGGATGAGCAGCGTGCTTTTAGAAAAGTGCTTTCATATTTGATTAACATTTAATTAACATTTAATTAACATTTAATTTTTGCTCAGCTCTGTCAGGGGGTGCTGGCCATCACTTTGTCATCAGCTGCTGTCCCTAATTCCTTGTTTTCTGTGGAGCTTGGCGTCACTTCCTCGCTGGGAAATCCCATTCCCAATCCCTCTGGAATGTTCCAGGCTCCTTTCCTGGATTTTCTATTTTTACCCCTCCTTGCCCAGCCCAGTTTGGGAGGATTTTGGGGTGGATTTGCTGCTGGTGCTGTTCCAACCCAGGAACAGGAAAGCACTGGGATCTATTTCCCTGCTTTTGGGCTGGGATGGGATTCCCAGCACAGCAACCTGGGAATTTGTTTTCCTCAAAAACCCAAATTTCACTCAGTTTTCCCATCAGATGGAGGTGGCAGAGCTCCCTAAAATCTGCTTTTCGTCTTTGCTGCCTGTGCTGGCTCTGAGGTGTTTTCCATGTAGGTTTGGGATGAAGGAAAATAGGGAGAAATTCCTGCCTGGGATGGCAAGGAGTTCCCAGAGGAGCTGTGGCTGCCCCTGGATCCCTGGAAGTGTCCAAGGATTGAGCTTGGAGCAGTCTGGGATGGTGGGAAGTGTCCCTGCCCATGGAATGGGATGAGCTCTAAGGTCCCTTCCCACCCAAACCGTGGCATTCCATGAAAATCCAGATTGGGATGCACTCCTGACCTCCTGCATCCCTGACCTGGGAGGATCCCAGTGGATCCCAGTGCTGGATCCCAGCAGGAGCCACGATGTGCAGGGAAAGAAGCCATCCCTTGGCTCTTCCCAATCCCACAGAAACCCATGGAATTCTCTCTGTCCTTTGTTCTCTTTATGCCTTGTGCCTAAAATTCCCATTTTGGGCCGCCAGCTTTGCCTCGCCTTTCCATCCCATTCCAAATTCCTGTGGCTGGGGCTGGATCCAGGCTGCCTTTCCCATCCCTGGAGTGGGAATTCTGCGAGTTCTGGGGCTGCTGCTTCCCGCAGGAACTGATCTGGGGCTGAAGCAGCTGCACAGGGAGGGTTTTCCCTGGAAAACCTTTGGGATGTCCATGGGGGAGCTGCATGGCTGGGCCTGGGAGCAACTCTCTGTGCTGGCAGCAAGTGTTAAACTCAGCTTTGGATGTTAAGCTCAGCTTTAGTCATTAAACTCAGCTTCCAGCCTAAACAAACCGAGCAGTTCCATCATTCTGAATTAGAATAAAATCCTCTGCTCCGGTTTCACCCAGACTTAGGCAGGACTTGATTTCCTTCTTTTTTTTTGCTCTGAGATTTTGGGAATCACCAATAATTTGGCACCAGGTAAGTTTGGGAATCAGGAATTTCCGAGCTGCTCCGTGCTCCCAGAATCCCAAATCAATCCCGGCGCTGTCCCTGGGCATCTCTCAGTGCTGCAATGTCTCTCTTTAGCCACAAAATCTCCATCCTTTCCCCATTTTATTTTTTTTCCCGCCTCATTTGGGGCTCTCTGCTTTTCTGGGAGCCTCCGGATGGGGCCAGGCACTCACTTTTCCCATCTCTCTGGTCTCTCTAGCAGGTGGTGCAATCTCAGAGTTGCTATGAAGACTCTCCTCTCTTCCCTGTCCTCTTTCCTCTCTCGGCACCCAGCGTGGGAGCGCTGGAATGCTCGGTCAGGGAGGACTTGGCACGGCACAGATCCCATGGATTCAGGGAGTCGCTTGGGGCAGGAGTGACTCTGGAAGAGGGAGCAGCCTCCGTCCCTCCAGCTGCCTCTCCATGGATCAGTGGGCGAGGAGAAGGCTTGGACTGAGCTCCCATGGGATTTGTGGGGACGAATCCCTGTCCCAAAAGCGACCTGGGCCCCTTTCCCTGCCGCTCCAGAGCTTCTCCACCTTTTATCTCCTAAAACCTCTCGTCATTCCTGGATGGAAGAACACCCCAAGTGTGTATTTTTTACTCCTGACTGTGTCCTGCAAGCTGCCCTTTTCTCCAGCTGGGAATTCCCATCTCACTGAGCTGTGGCTGCTCCCGTTCCTGCCCGGCTTTTCCCGGGAAGCTCCGAGCTCCCTGCTGGGTGACAGGATCAGGGCAGAGCTGCTGATCCCAGGCCAGATTTTGAGGAATTTCCAGTGGGATGTGAGGAGCTGAGGCCCCCTCCGGAATCCACCTTGGTTTGGTGTTCATTTTTCCCACTCCGCCCGTGGGAGAAGGAGCAAGTTTAGATAAAAAACTCATTTTTCCAATGGTGTTTTTTTTTTTCCCAGCCTGTGATTGCAAAAGCTCTGCTGGAGCTCCCTCCTTTCTTTTCCAGTGGTTTTGTTCCATCTCTTCCCTGAGAAAATGCTCCTTCAGGAATATCTTGGCTCCTCCATCACTAGGAGATAAATTAAAACCGATTTTTCTTTTCGCTGAACTGAAACAGAACTTTTCCAAAGGGTTTCTGTTTTTCCCATTTCTGGGTTAGAAATGGAAGCTGGCAGCTCATTCCCAACCTTCCATTCCTTCAGGATTTCCCTGTGGGAATGGGAATGGCACTTCCCCTGACCAGTACCCGCAGCCTGGCACCTCCTATCCCACACCTGACAAAAGGAAATTTCATTCCTAAATCCTTTTTTTTCCCCCCTCCAGACTTTGGAATTTCGTTGCTCTCGGTGTTCCCCCAGGTGGAATTATTGGGATTATCGTGAGGTATTTAAATTTCCTGGGAAACCTGCAGACACTGAAAGCAGGAAGGGAATTACCCGAGAGAGGAATTCGCAGGACTGTGCTGGAGCTGCCCGAGATAGGAAAAAAAAAATGAGAGAAAACATTTGGAAATCAGAGCTTTTGAAATCTTTTCCAGACTCGATGCTTTCGTTTCCAGCTTTGGGGACGTTGGGTTCGTTTCGTGGAATTTCTGATCCCGAGTGGAAGATCTGGTGGTGTTTTGGTTCTCTCTGCCTGTGGGGTGACCCTGGCACCTCAAAGCCACCCCAAATTAAAAAGGCACAGGCCACGGTTCTGCAGCTTGGCTTAAAACATGGAATTCACCCCAAACTTGGCTTTCCCTCTGTTCCAACCCCTCTGTACAGTGTAAATTCCCTGGATTTGTTTTCTTCCAGCTCTTATTTTATTTCCCATTTTTTCCCCATCCTTATTTTCTTTCCTGGTTATTCCCATCTTTATTTTATTTCCAGTTTATTCCCATCCTTATTTTATTTCCCTTTTTTTTCCCCATCCTTATTTTCTTTCCAGTTTATTCCCATCTTTATTTTATTTCCCCATTTATCCCCATCCTTATTTTATTTCCTAGGTTTTTTTTTTCCCCCATCTTTATTTCATTCCCTGGTTTATTTCCATTTTTATTTTATTTCCCCATCTATTCCCATCCTTATTTTATTTCCTAGGTTTTTTTTTTCCCCCATCTTTATTTCATTCCCTGGTTTATTTCCATTTTTATTTTATTTCCCCATCTATTCCCATCCTTATTTTATTTCCTGTAGTTTTGTACAACACCAGCTCAGCTCCTGCAGTGCCCAGCAGTGGTGGTGGTTTTGTGTTTGTAAATAAAGAGGTACTTCCCATTTCCTAAAATCCTCGGGAAAATCTTGGCTTTTCCATGGAAAAGGAGGGGGTTTATATCCTGCTGGAATTCGGGAATCTTCGGGAAATGCCGTGTTTGGAGTTCTCAGAGGGAATTTGGTTGGTTTGATTGAAGGGAAGGAGTAAATCTGGAGTAAATCAAGCCCTGAGTGCTCAGAGGTTTACTCAGGGAATGGAATTCCCAGAGAATCCGTGGCTGCTCCATCCTTGGCAGTGGCCAAGGCCAGGCTGGATGGGGTTTGGGGCATCCTGGGACAGTGGAAGGTGTCCCTGCCCATGGCAGGGTGGAATGGGATGGGATTCAAGGTCCCTTCCCACCCAAACCAGCCCAGAATTCCCAGATCCCTGAGTGCACTCAGAGCCAGACTGGGACAGGGGAGCTAAACATGGAGCTCCAGGGGGATTGGGGGTGGAAAATTCCCCTCCAGGAGCTTTGGGAATCCTTCAGTTTAACCTAAGGACTGTTAGGAAGGGAAGCAGATCCGGATGTTCATCATGTGCAGAAGAACTTGGCAAACCAAATCCTTGTGGGAATCCAGAGCTGCTGATAAGGAGACTGATTATGGGATGCCTTTTCCATAAAATTGAGGCCAAAAACTGTGGAGAACTGCATTCCACAGAACTGTGCGAGATTCCTCCATCAAAATCCCTGGATTTCCCAGGGAAGAACACTTGAGCAGCACATGGATCCCTCTGGAATCTCCTCTCCGAGCGTTTTCCTGGGATGGCAGCGTGGGAATGATCCCTGTGGATCCATCAGTGGAGATTTGGGGTCGGATCCCTCAGGAATGGGGGCTGTGGGAACTCTCCCAGCTCCCAGGATTTGCTTGGCCTTCCCTGAGAGTTCTTCCTTGGAATGTTGGGGGCTGTTGTGCCCTGGCTGTGACATCAGAGCTGCTCCCATGGGAACGGCTCCAGGGCCTGGCGTGGACACAGAGTGACCAGAACCAGACCAGCTCAGGCCACCCCGGATTCCCATGGATGAGCCCAAATAGAGGTTGGAATGTTGGGTTTGGATCTGGGGAGTGCTCCAGACTCTGGGATGTGTCTCTGTCAGTCAGGACTGGGCAGGGCCTCCGTAAGGAATTGGGATTTGGGGATTCCCTTATGCTCCACAGCGCATTTGGGAGGTTCCAGCAGTGATTCCTGCTGTTGTTTTGGAGTTTGGTGGGAAAATGAAGCTGGAAGCGCTTCTTTTCCGGCAGAAATCCATCCAAAATAATGTGGGAATTCTTAACAGAGAGGGGAGAACCTCATCTCTTGAATTTCCAAATCCAAATTTGTGGAGTGTGGTAGAGTTGGATTGGATCCGATGGATGAGAACATCCTTATGTCCTATTCAAAGAGCATTCCTGGTGGAACCCCTGGAATTCCCACCCCCTGGATCCAGTAACACACTGCCATGTCTTCTTTTAGTTCTTCCTCCAGCCCCACACCCGGGAGGATCTATTTCCCCGGCGGAAGGATCAGATCAGGTGGGATGTCAGAGAGATTCCCAAGAACCCGCCAGATTCGGGGAATGATTCCGGGGGCATCGGAGGAGTGCTGAGCCCCACGGACGCCTGGAGATGGAGCCCAGCCCCTTGGTGGCCATCCTGGTGTGCTCCCTGTGCCTCCCAGCCTTGCTCCTCTCGGCGTCCGAGCCGCCCATCCCGCCGGGGCTGAAGGCCTGGATCGTGGTGAACTCCACGCCCTGCAGCGTCACCTGCGGTCTGGGCGTGAAGGAGGAGCGGCTCTGCGAGGTCAGCCCGGCCGGGGAGCGCCGGAATTGCTCCCTGGTGCGCTCCCGCTGCCTCACCGATTGGATCTGCGGCCTCCGGCACCTCAGCGTTCCCGAGGGAAAACCCTTCCAGCTCAGCTGCCTCTCCCCGAACTCCACTGAGCTGGAGGGACAGGATTTTGGCTACACCTGGAGGTTCGCCCCGGGGCTCATCACCACCAACGACCTCCTGTTCCATCCCTTCCGCAATCCCAGCCCTTCCCTGAGCTTCTCCCCGGCTCTGGAATCGCATTCCGGCACCTACCGCTGCGACGTGCAGGAGCTGAGCTCCTTCCAGCTCGTCAAGAGGATCTACTTCGGCCTCAGGGTGATCCCGCAGGGTCTGGTGGATCTCGACTTCCAGAAATCCCTGACTTGGGAGCAGCAGCTCACGGCCAACGGGGAGGAACCGGGAAACGCCAGCGGCCCCGCGGAGCTGGAGCAGAAGCACCGCAAAGTTTGGGAGAAGCAGTGGTTTTACGAAGTGCTGCTGGGGATCGGGAGCGGAGTGATCGTGGGGGTCCTGCTCAGCTTCGGGCTCTGCTGCCTGGGCCGGGTTTGCGGGAAAAGAGCGGCGGAGATATGAACGGAGTTTGATGCAATTCCCTGGCTTTGGCTCTTTTGTTAGGGCTAGGAATTCGGGAATTCGGGGTGGGATTCTTGGGGCTGTCCGCAGTTGGGTTTTGGTGATCCTTCCCTTCCGACGCAAGGCATTCCGTGGATCCCGTAACTGGTTTATGTGATATTTATAATTTGTTTTTTATAACTGGATATTTCTGGCCTCTTTGGAGCATGGAAAGTCGGGACAGGGCTGGAGAACCCGAGCTGGATTTCCAGCAGGTGCTTCCAGTGGAATTCCGGAATGATTCCGCCAGAATCTGGAGCAAACAGCTCCCAGCTCTTTGTTTTACCTTGAGGTGTTTGGGGTTTTTATTTTCTAACTTCCCATCCTTATTCCTGTCAAATTCCCTCAAATTTCCCTCAATTTCTCCTGCCTTTCCAAGAATTCTGGGGGATGGAGCTGCTCCAGCTCGGGGTGGGGAGAGGAATGAGGTCATTTTCGAGCTGGTCTCGTTTCCCTCTGATCCAAGGCCTGCTCCCAGCTGTGGGGACAAGGGGTGCCCCACTTCCCTCTGGAAGTTTATTCCCTTCCGTGACATCCTGGAAAAAACATTTTCCAGGATATTCCTGCGGAGTGGGGAGCACCAGGAAGCAGCAGATGAGAGCCGGGGGTGTTTGATCCTGACTCAGAGCTGAGCTCATCCCTAAGATCCTTACGGGAACAGCTCAGTGGGATTGGGATCTTTCATTTTTCCTGGTTAATGAGGATAAACCAGGAGCTCTGCAGGGAGTGGAATCCATGGAGGAACCTATTAAATACCTCATTTTTCCCTATTTTCTTCCATATTTTCTGACAAACAACCATATTTGCTGTTTGATCCCTTTTTCCCTGAGAGCTATAGGGACACCCAAATCCCAGGAAAACAACGGCGCAGCTCCAGTATTAAAAAATCGCAGCATTCCCGAGTTCTTCCTTTTACCAGACCAACACAGAAATGCTTTTAATACTGAAATAAGCTGGGAATGGAGGGAAATCATTTTATTTATTTGAACGAAAACCAAATGAAAAAAATCGGGTTTTTTTATTTATTTGAATGAAAACCAAACCAGGCACTTTCCAGAGCTGATTTCCAGAGGGTTTGGGGTTTTTTGTGTTTTTTATTTCACCACCTGAACACGGAAAAATTGGGAATGACCCATCACAGCGGGCTGGGAGTTAATGGTCCAGAGCTGCCCCATCTGCAGGACCCTCTCTGCTCTTTGTCATGGAAATTTCAGCATCTTGGGCCCAGCTGGGATTCCCAAATCCAGCGGGATGAAAAGCTCTGGTGCAGTCTCGCTCTCCCCGCTCTGCTGGGGAGGTCAGAGCGGGAGCCAAAAAATTCTCCTTCATCTTTGGATGATGTGGGGTTTTTTTTTTTTTACTTTCTGAGGGGAGCCAGGTGCTCAGAGCAGGGAAAATGAATCCATAATTGGAATTTTTCCTTGAAGACCGAGGGCTGGGATGGCCACGGGGGTCCAGCTGTCAGAAAAGGCCTTTAATGGGATTTTTTTTTTGGGGGGGAGGGTTTGTTCTTTGATTTTTGAAGGGATGTTAAGGGTTGGGGGATGTTTATGTTAACAGGCTGAGGGGAAGGAAGGGAGAAGGCAGCAAAAGGGAATAGCAGAGGTTGGAGCTCAGTGCAGGAAGAGCATCCCCATCCCTCCTTTTTTTCCACCTTTCCCTGCAAAATCATCTTTTCTTTATCACTTTATCACTTTATCCTCCCATCATAAACGGCAGGAATTTGGGGAAAAAAGTGTGTTTTTCTGCTCTGGATTGGTGCCTGAACTACTTTCTCCCAGTTTTTCACCCGCACCTGGAGGCAAGGATGGCACAGATTCCATGGAAACCCCAGACTCCATGGAAACGCCAGACTCTGGGAACTCTGTGTGCTCCCCATTCCCGGCTGGAGGAATTCCCGTGGTCCTGAGCTTTAGGAAGCTACAAGTGACCAGTGGTGTCCTTGCAGAGTGACCAGGGCTGTCCGTGCACTGACCAATGCTGTCCCTGCAGAGTGACCAGGGCTGCCCTTGCAGGTGCCACCACCTGGGCTACAAAGGGCAAGGAATTGGCATTTAGTGGGAAAACTGCACTGGGGCCCAGCCAGGAAATTCTGGGATTGGAGCTGCCCAGGCCGGCACTGTTTTCTGTGGGATTGAGGAACTATAGGCAGGGAAAATTCCCTAAAAGCACCTTTGGGATGGACCCGGCAGCGACATCAATCAATTCTCATTAACTTTGGTCAACTGCTTTACTGGGAGACAGAGATTTCAATCCCGACATCGATTCCCAACCAGTCCTGTGAGTGGTCAGCTCAGCATTCCTGCTTTTCCCAGCCTCTGGAGTGTGGGGAGCTCTGCAGCATCCTGCTGCTTCCTTGGGATATCCAGCAGTCACTGAGCCTCGGAGCTGGAATCCAGAGCTGCTTCCTGACTGGATTTCAGCCTCTGCAGCCCCAGTCCAAGCCTGGAATTTTGGCTGAGTGAATTTTCAGTGCAGGGAGGTGAATCCGAGTCCAAACTTTCCGTGTTGTCCCAGCGGTGGCTTCCTTGCGTCTCCTGTTTTTGTGGTAACTTCGTCGTTTTTATAGAATTCCTTCTTGGAGCCCCTCTGGGATTGGATTTCTTGGCGCCTCCGTTTCTAGGCAGAGCTGCCTGAATGAGGGATGCTGGAAAAGTCTCCCCTTTTCCCTTTCCCCCTCTCCCTGAACAGAAAGGAAAGAAGCAAACGGGGTGACAAATCCACCCCAAAAGCACGGGGGATACGGGAAAACATGGAATTCACAGCTGAGACAAGCACCAGGCTGGCAAGCGAACACCAGAGGTGTGAGAAAAGCTTTTCATGCTGGGGCAGAGCTCGATGCTCCCCTTTGTCTCCTTGGGCTGGTTCCTGCAGGATTTGGCTCTTTTTTGTGGGAAAAAGGATCGGTCCTGTCCCGGAAATGCTCCGAGCTGGCTGTGGTGGGATGGGTGTGGAACACGCCGCTCCCTGAACTCCTCAGTTCCCTTTTTTTCCCCCCTGGAATTCGCTGTACAGAGTTTAAAAAAAAAGTCAAATTTCTCAGTCTGGTTATCTCATACATGGCTTGATAAGGCAGAAAACCTATGGATACAGTGTGGGGGGGAGGGAGCAGTTGGCTGCAGAATTCCCGGAGAATTCTTCGTTTTCCTCGTTTTCCTTAAAAAACTTTTATTCAGTTAAAGACCCATGTCTTGTACGAAAGCTTTTGTTCCTCCAAACCAAAAAAAAAAAAAAAAAAGCTGTTTTTTTAAATTTTATTTCTTCCTCCCTTCCAACTGCGAGGTCGAATCCTCTCCCCGATCCGAAGTGGGATTTGCCCAAGGCGGCGTTGTTCCCGCGGGATGGGGAGGGAGCGTGTCCGGGTCAGAGCTCCAGGGAGCTGATCAGGGCCACCATCAGCAGGGAGTTGGTGGTGATGACCACGGCGTGGGGCGCCGGCCTCGTCCCCGAGTCCTCCACCATCATGCTGGTCCCTGGAAAAACAGGGAACAGGGAAGGAGCGGCTGCGGGGCGGTGCAGACACCGCGGGTAGCTTGAGGGAGGTGGGGTTCTGTGGGGTTCTTTCTGTTTTGGCTCTGATAAAACTCCTGGGAATGCTGGGAACAGGAATTTGGGGGTGGGCGGTGAGAATGCAGCCCCCGAATTTAGGGGATTTGCTGGAGCTGCGTCCCCGTGGAGCTGGGATTTCACTCTTAGCGGAAAACTTGTTCTTAAATAGTTTTTCTTTCTTAACTCTTGGGAAGTTGTGGGGTCTCGAGGGCTGCAAATCCTGAAGGTGGTTCAGGCTGGACTGAGTTTGGGAAGAGGAGTGGGGGGAAGGAGAAGGGTCAGGAATTCCTGTGAGTGAACAGCACGGGCAGCACGTGGATGGGTGTGGTCAGTGGAGTGGGTGTGGTCAGGGATTGCGTGATGGGTGTGGTCAGGGAATCACATGGATGGGTGTGGCCGGAGTAGCACATGGATGGTCAGTGGAGCAGATGTGGTCAGGGATCACATGGATGGTCAGTGGATTGGCATGGTCAGGGATCACATGGATTGGTGTGGTCAGGGATCACATGGTTGGTCAGTGGAGCGGGCATGGTCAGGGATCACATGGTTGGTCAGTGGATTGGCATGGTCAGGGATCACATGGATGGGTGCAGTCAGTGGAGTGGGTGTGATCAGGGATCACACGGATGGTCAGTGGAGTGGGTGTGGTCAGGGATCACATGGATGGCCAGTGGAGCGGGCGTGGCCGGAGGAGCACAGGTACCGCTGTTCCGGAGGATGTGAACTTCAGCCGGGGTCCCGTCCCCGCCGGGTCCGGTCACCCGGATCTGGACAAAGGCGTGGGTGAAATCCTCGGGGATGGGGATGTCGATCCGGCTCTTGCTGGCCAGGTACAGGGTGGGGGCCGAGTGGGAATCCTGCCTGTAGAGCATCTGTGGGAAGAGGGAATGCCGAGTTTCCCTTCCGTTCTGGGATCGCCCCCGGGAGAAGCCCAGCCCTGCTGGCTGTACCTTGTACCCTGTCACTGCCGACTCGTCTGCCTTGGCCACCACGGGGTCCCACTTGATGCTGACCGTAGAGCCGGAAAAAGTCCAGGAGATGTTCCCAGGTGGCCTTTTAGGTGCTAAGGGAGGCAAAACCAGACAGGGATTCAGTAAATCGGGGAGTGAGGAGAAGCCTGTTGTGGTCCCAGCCATCCCCTGAGCCTCTGCACGGCTGTCACCACCTTGGTGGGCTCAAAGGACACCAAACGAGAGCAGCAAGGTCAAAATTGGGGTGATTTTGGAGGATCCCGTGGAAAGAGGAGGGGTCGGGGCTCACTCACGTGGTCTCGTGGTGGTGACGTTGGTGGAGGGGCTGGGGGGGCCGGTCCCTGCCCGGTTGTAGGCTCGGACGGACACGTGGTAGTTGGTGTTGGGGTTCAGGCCGGTGACGTGAGCCGATGTCACCAGCCCCGCTGTCCTCACTCTGTCAGCCGCCTCCTCCTTGTCCCCGTCCTTCCAGTAGCGGATCTGGACGGAAAAGGACGCCATGCGTTTGTGCAAATCCCGGATCGCCCCATCCTGAAGAGCCTCGGGTGTTTCTCTCCAGGTGTTTCGCTTTGTGCGTGCCCAGGAATGAGGCTGCGGCCTCCCGGGAAAGGCAGGCAGGAAAAACGGGATGATTCCCTCTCAATCCCTCCTGAGAGAGCAGTGCCAGCCCCACTAGAGCCACGTGGTGTGAGTTATCCCCCGCCTCTGGAATCAAAACGCTGTTTCCTTTCACCTCACATAACCCGGGCCAGTTTTCCTTGCCGGGCTCCCATTGCCTCCCGTTCCCTTTGGAATCTCCTACCTCGTATCCCAAGAGCACTCCCGTCACTTCTCCCTGCTCCACGGGCTCCCAGGACACATCCATCTCCGAGGACAGGACAGACTTGGCGATGACCCTGTAAGGAGCCACTTTGGGTTCTGAAAGACAGGGATAAAATCCTTTTCCTGACTCCGGGCCCCGTTGGGAATAAAAGGTTTTCCCGCAGCCTCATCCCACAGGCAGACAGCTGGTGTTGTGTCACGGGGCGAGGGGAAGGGATTTAGGGACTTAGCAGGACACAGCTGTGAGCTCTGGGATCTGTGTCTGCCCCGAGGCTCTGCAGGGGTCACGGCTGGGCTTAGGGAATCGTCTCCCCTCGTGTTTGGAGGAGAAGATGAATGTGCTGGAATCGCTGTTCTGGGAGCCAAAGGGATGTCTGAGCTCCCGGATGGACGTGGATCTGCCAGGATCTGGCTGAGGTCACAGCGGTCGGACAAAATGGGGAATTCGAGTCTGTGGAGTCATGGAATGGTTTGGATGGGAGGGACCTGGAAGCCCATCCAGTGCCACCCCTGCCACAGGCAGGGACACCTCCCATGTCCCAGGCTGCTCCAAGCCCCAGTGTTCCGCCTGGCCTTGGACACTTCCAGGGATCCAGGGGCACCCACAGCTCCTCTGGGTACCCTCTGCCAGGTCCTCCCCACCCTCACAGCCAGGAATTCCTTCCTATATCCCACCCATCCCTGCCCCCAGCACTGGGAAGCCATTCCCTGTGTCCTGTCCCTCCATCCCTTGTCCCCAGTCCCTCTCCAGCTCTCCTGGAGCCCCTTTATGCCCTGGGAGGGACTCTCAGATCACCCCTTCTCCTCTCCATGCCGGGACATTCCCATCTCTCCCGCTCCTCTTTACCTTCCTCTGCCGAGTACACGATGGCCGTGAGGCTCTCGGGGCCCTCCCCTTTCCTGTTGTAGGCCCTGATCTTCACCTCGAAGGGCGTGTAGGGCGCGATGCTCTCGTTGCGGTACACGAAGTGCAGCGACTCCGCCTGCGGCACCCGCGCCCTCAGCCAGCCCTGGCTGCCCTTCCTCCGGAAGGACACGATGTACCCAAAGCCGTCCCCGTTCTGGTAGTCCCTCAGCGTCGGCTGGGGAAGAGAGAGGGAGCTTGGGTCCGTCCAAACCGGCTTTCGGCTCATCCGAATCGGAATGGCGGCGCTGATTTCCCCAAGGAAACACGGGCTTGGTCCGTCCAGACCGGCCCTCGTCCCAGTTGGGATGGCAGTGCTGATTTCCCACCCCAAAAAATGCCGCGCGGTCCTGCCTTGGCCCTTTTCCCGTTCCCAACTCACCGTCCAGGTGATGATGAGCTCATTGGGAGCTCCTCCGCCGCCGCCGAGCCCGGACGGTGCCACCGTCGGTGCTGTGAGGTCCCCGGAGGAAAGCAGAGAGCAGAGGTGGGGTAAGGAGGTGGGAGCGATGGAGAGGAGCACAGACACCTTGTGATGCCCCTGCCACCAGCTGGGACAGCTCCCAGGCTCTGTTTTCAGCCGTGAAAATCCCGTCTGGAATTCCGGCTTGTGCTGACCAGGTTATTTAGGGGCAGGGGACAAGGATTTGGTGTCTGGAGGAGACAAGGATGGAGCTCAAAAGCAGGGATGTGGAGGGGAGTTTCATTAGGAAGGAGTTGGTTTGTGTTTGGTGGATTTGGAGCAGTTTTCCTGCTGTTCTCCCATCCCTTCTGTCTGAGCAGCCAGGCATGGAATCAACATTCCCAGCTGGAAGTAGTGCTGGGAAGTGCAGCTCTAACCCTGCTCGTCTTTGATGCAGAAATGGGCAAAAAGGCAGAAAATGCTGGGACAGCCTCAGCTCCAGGAGCTGTCTAGGAGCCAATTGATCCCTTGGGACCGTGCAGCCTTCCCTTCCCAGCCGGCAGGGACAGGGACCTGGGACTGTCCCCACACCCACCTGCCTCCTTGGTCCGGATTTTGCTGGAGGGCAGACTGGGCTCCCCGATTCCCAAAATATTGCTGGCCAAGACCCGGAACTCGTAATCCATCCACGGGATGAGGTTCACCACCTGCGCCGTCTCCGCGTTGCCCTCGATGTTCACGGGATCTGTAAAATCCCATAACGCCAGAGGGGAAGGAATAGAGCGGGGAACAGCACGGAGCTGGGACTGGCCGGGGGGACGATGGCCTTGGTGTGTCACCAGTGCCACCAGTGCCACCACGGGGACACTCACTGGTGCGCATCTGCTTCCACTGGCTGGACAGGAGGGTCCGGGCCTCGACGAGGTACCTGGCGATGGGGCTGTGGTTGTCGAAGCCGCGGCTCCAGCTCAGCTGGACGCTGGTGTCACCGATGTCCCTCACCACCACCCCCCCGGGTGGGCCTGGAGGTCCTGGGGAGGGGATGGGAAAAGTGTCACTGAGATGGAAGATCCGGGGGTTTGTCGCTCTGTGCGTTGAGCAAATCCTAACTTCACATCAGGACTTTCTTTCCTGGAAGCTGGAAAGCCTCACCTCCAGCTCTGGAAATGCTCCTAAGCCTGGTTGGAAAGGTTGGAAAAGACCTCCAAGATGCTCAAACCCAAGTTTTGAGCAAAAATAAAACCCACTAAATTTTATCATGGGGAAGAGCGATTTATCCTTGCGCTGCGCCATTCCTTTGGGTTTGCCAGGAGCAGGGAATGTCCCCACGGGAATTACCTCTGACGGTGAGCGTGGCCGACTCGGACGCGCTGTCCACCACGGTCTGGGCCGTGCAGGTGTAACGCCCCGAGTGCCGCAGCTGCGCGTTGGAGATGCTGAGGTCGCCGATGGCCTCCTTCTGCAGGGAGCGGGGAACACAGAGCGGGCAGCGTCGTCAGGTGCCCGATCGCAGACCGGAATTCAGCGCGGTTTGGGTTTGGGTTTGGGTGGTTGGGTGGTGGTGGAGGTGAAGAAGTGGGAGATGGGAAAAGATTCCCCCATGGGTGATGGAGCTGGATGGATCCGAGATGGATCCAGCGCTGGCCAAGGCCGAGGCTATGCTGGGTCTGTTTGGCTTGGGATGGTGATCAATGAGTGATCATTGAGAGATCATTAATCGATCATTGAGTGATCATTGGACAGTCATTGAGTGATCATCGAGCAATCATTGAGGGGTCATTGAGTGACCATTGAGTGACCGCTGAGTGACCTCTGCCTGCTTTTATCCACAGGCCCTTCCCTTTCCCCTCCAGTTTAGGAGGGGAGTGATCATAGAATCATGGAATGGTTTGGATTGGGAAGGACCTTAAAGCCCATCCCATTCCCCCCCAGCCACGGGCAGGAACACCTTCCATTGCCCCAGGTTGCTCCAGCCTTGTCCAACTTGGCCTTGGACACTTCCAAGGATGTGGAGTCCACAACCACTCTGAGCAAAGTGGCACAAACACTGTGCCACTCTGGCTGGCACAAACACTCAAACAACGAGGGTGGGATTAATTTTCCATCCTTTCGGATGGTCTGGAATTCCCTCTGGACTCACCGCGCTGGCTCGCCGGTAGTGCCCCTCGGACTTGTCGAAGTCGATGGGGAAATCATCCAGGGACCAGGTGAAGGTGAGGTCCATGGTGGGGTCGTGGGACGCGTGGCACTGCAGGGTGAGGTTCTCGCCCACGTTGATGTCGGCACTCGACGGTGCCAGCGTGATCTTGGTGGCATCTGCAGGGAAGGAGCGAGGAGGGCCCTCAGCTGCAAATATCCCATTCCCAGTATCCAAACCATCCCTTCCCAGCTCCTCATCCCGCTCCAACGGCTGGAGCTTTGCAGAAGACGAGGGAGTAGAAAATGGAAACACTTTTCTCAAGGGCTATCTGTTGGTGGGTCAGGCAGAAGTTTTGCTGCTCCACCCGAAGTTACTTAGATTCCCTGATTATTCTGGTTTTTGCGAATATGAGGAGAGGAGAAAGATCACATTGTTCATTCTTAGCCGTTCCTTACTCGATTGACCCCAAATGAACATCCCTACCTCGCACAGAGAGGATTCCGGTGCTGTTGGCTTTGCCCATGAAGTTCTCGGCAAAGCAGGTGTATTTTCCCTCATCAGATTTGCTGATGTTCTGCAGGATCAAAGTCCCATCCGCCGTAATCGTCACCCTGCGAAGGGAGAGGAGCCACACAAAGGAAGATTAAAGATCTCTCACGCTGGGCGTTTGGGAATTTCCTCTGATTTTAGAGAAACTGGGGACAAAAACAGGCAGGAAAATATTATGTAAGAGTTTGCTAGAGAAGAAATTAGAGGAATAACAAAGCTCAGGGATGCAGCAGCACATTTGGATCATCGAGTCCAGTCTTCTGGTAAAAAAAAAAATACGATTTTAGCTACATTTTCTAGGTGGAAGCTGACTCTGCTGCTACCTGCTGCTGTTGACCAGGAGTTCTGTCCCTTTGGTCCAGAGCACGGTGGCTTTTGGTGCTGCTCGTGGTTGGCACGGGATGATGACCTTCCCGCTCCGGGCTGCCGGGATCAGCCTCTTCACGGGGTTTAGTCTAAAATCTGGAGCTAAGGCTACAGGGATAAAAAAAGAGGATTAAGGCACGATTAGAAACCCTGCCCCGGGGGGAATTCCAGCGCCGCGTGAGTGGGAATCGATTTGTCGTTGGATGGATCGGTAAGAGAAGCGAGGCAGAGTCTGGGGAGCAGGATGAGGAGGGAATTCCTCGGCTGCCGGGTGGATCCTGACGCCTGCCAGGCGGGAATTACGTGGGACGGAGCGATGGGAATGACCCTAACAAGTGCAAGGTCTTTGAGACACACAACAACAGCTGCTTTGGAACATGTCGAGGATAATCTCTTCAATATCCTGACCAACGCAGACATCCAGCTTGCCTGAAACTCCTCCTGGAATTGCGGATGGAATTGGGATTTACCTGTTGGCCTCGGTGTGTTAATGTTGAGCAGTTGGTGCTCAGGGCCTTTAATTTATCTCTGGCATCTCCACAAGGAGACAAATTTTTGGACTAACATAGAACATGTTTGGCAGCAGCTCAGCTCCAGCCACCATCCATCAAAGCAGGCAGAATGGAGGCTGAACTCTTTTTTTTTTTACACCCCTTTCCTTCAAAAAAGAGTAATTTTTAGGGGAAGAGAGGCTGTAGTGCTGCTGCTGGGTGTCCTGTCCACTTCCTGTAGCTAAACAGATTTTTTGTTCCCTTTCACACAGAATTTACACGGGATTTAAAATTTAAAGGCTTGCAGAGAGTCTTGTTGAACCAGCAACCTTTTCAGTGGCGAGCAAAGTGGTTTTTTTGCCTGCTCCCTTCTTGCTGCGACATCACAGTATCAGAATCACATCAGGATATTAGGAAGAGATTTTTTTTCAGTGTCCCATTGGAACCCAGAGCTCTGGGAAACGAGGAATTACCTTGCACTGTTAATTCAGCACTTGCATAAACTGTGCCATGCTTGTTCTCAGCCACACACTGATACATGCCAGAGTCCTCCAGGACTAGCTTGGAAAATCTCAGCTCTCCACCGCTCACTTCGATGCGGTTCTGTGCAAACAAGAGGATGAACCCATTAGATGAGAAAAACTAAAATTAAAAAAAAACCGGGAGCTCAACCCTCGGCTGGGTCAGGGTTGAGTTTCATGGCAGAATCCTCGAGGCTGGCTTGGTTTTCCGCCGGGGGGGAAAACGCGGGATTTGATTTTATGTCTGCGCAGTCACTGCCCCTCGTTGCCAGGCTCTGTTTGATAAGACACCTGGGCAGCCACGTGCAGGTGACACCGAGACAGGCGTGAGGCGCCGCTTGTCCTCCCTGCTGGCCGGCCGTGAGTCCCTGCAGCTGCGTGAAGCGATGGTTGGGATGGCAGCGCCGGGAGAGGGAATCTGAGGATCGTGCCTTCGCTTGGCAGCCCAATGGGGGCACATGGAGGAGGGGATGCGGGGTGGGAACCGGGGCTGGGATGCAGGAGCGAGGCAGGAGGAGGGGCTGGGGCTGGAGGAGCGGGGTCAGAGCTGGCCGGGGGTACCTGGGACGTCAGGGGCTGCCCATCCCGCAGCCACCGCACCGTGGGCCGGGGTTTGCCCGAGGCCGCGCAGCTCCAGCGCAGGTCGGACCCGATGTCGGCCTCCGTGTCCGAGATCACGTCCAGCCAGTCGGGCTGGGCTGCAGAGGGTGAGAGAGAGGGGCCAGAGCCCAGGAGCTCAGCTGAGAGGTGGCAGTGCCAGGCCAGCAGAAGGATGTCCCCGTGCCAGCACTGCCGGCGCAGTCGTTGGCGCAGCGGGGTCTGCCACGGGAACGGCCCCGGCCTTTTGTGCAGAGAGAGGCACAAAGGCTGGGTCCTGCTGGGCTCTGGCTGCGTGAGATCGGGGCAGAATCCAGGGCTGAGCCATTCCTGAATCGTGGAATCATGGAATGGTTTGGGCTGGAAGGGAACTTTAAGATCCACCCCTGCCATGGGCAGGGACACCTTCCACCGTTCCAGGTTGCTCCAAGTCCCATCCAGCCTGGCCTGGGACACTGCCAGGGATGGGGAAGGCACATCCCCTGTGCCACCATGCCCATCCACCCTGTGCCAGGGCCTCACCACTCCTACAGTAAAGAATTTCTTCCTGATAAACCTTCCTCCTCTAAACCTTTCCTCTCTCAGCTTCAGGACATTCCTGAACTTCAGGAAAAACTGGAATCGGGCTGAGGTAACCTGGATATGTTACCTTAGAGGAAGGACACGTGTTTAAACGTGTTCGCATGGATGAAGGACACATTTGGATGTGTCCCCATGGATGAAGGACACGTGTTTGATGTGTCCCCATGGATGAAGGACACGTGTTTGATGTGTCCCCATGGATGAAGGACACGTGTTTGATGTGTCCCCATGGATGAAGGACACGTGTTTGATGTGTCCCCATGGATGAAGGACACGTGTTTGATGTGTCCCCATGGATGAAGGACACGTGTTTGATGTGTCCCCATGGATGAAGGACACGTGTTTGGATGTGTCCCCATGGATGAAGGTCACATGTTTGGATGTGTCCCCTCGGATAAGGGCCGTGTTTGGAGGCGTTACCGTGGATGATGATGCGGCCCTGGTGGGTGTCCCTCCCCTTGGCGTTCTCCGCCTCGCACTCGTACGTGCCCTCGTCCTGAAACCCCGCGTGCTGGATCTGCAGCAGGGGCTCGCTGCCGATCCACTTGGAGGACTGTGGCCCATCCAGCTTCCTCCACTTGATCCGGGGGACAGGGCTGCGGGAGAGCCGATCCCGTGAGTCCGGGCTAAACTCAGTCCCCACATGGCCACCCCGCTCCTGTCCCTGCTTTGGCTTGAGCCAGTTCCTCCCACTTCCCATTCCCCTCCATCTCTGGTGTTCCATTGGAGAGAGGAGGTGTGGGAATTCTGACGTTCCCTCCCTTTCTGCCATTCCCTCCCCGTCCCCATCCCAACCCCAATCCCGATCCATGCGGACACTGCACTCACTTTCCAAAGGCAAAGCACTCCAGGGTCACTGCCTGCCCGGTCAGAGCGTAGGTGTCCGCAGGGAACCTGGCCTTGATGCTGGGTGCGAACTGCCGGGCATCTGCCACGGGGAGAACACCGCTCAGGGCACCTGGGTGACACCAAAGTGCCACCCGGGGGTCTCGAAGGGCGGAGGGACCCACGAGGTGACAGCGTTTCCCACCCCCTTCGTGTGTTTGGGTGAGGGGACAGAGGTTTAATTTTTGTTTTCTCACTGAAGTCTCTAAAAAAATCTCTTTATAACATCTCAGGGCTTCCCAAGAATCACAGAATCCTGGGGTGGTTCGGGTTGGGCGAGGACCTTAAAGCTCATCCAGTGCCACCCATGCCATGGACTGGGATGCTTCCCACTATCCCAGGTTGCTCCAATCCAGGCGTTCCTCCTGTTTAACTCCCTTTTCCCTGCTCCAGAAATATCCTCTAAAAACAGGGAAACCCCACAGGAAGGGGGGAAACAGGGAATCCTGCAGAGAGGGCCCCTTCTCTCCGATATTTTTATGAGCTCTTAAGGGAAGCTGGAGGGCAATTCTGGTGGATTCGGAGCCCAAATGCTTTGCGGGGGTTTGTTGAGTTGGATTTTTCCCTCAAGAATCAGCGTTTTTGGGATAATCCAAGAGCACTGACCCTCTGCAGCCAGGCTGAGGCGGGAGAACTTGCTGAAGACGCTCTTGGTGATGAAGTCGATGTGGCTCGTGGCAAAGCAGGAGTAGTTGCCCAGGTCCGAGGCCTCCGTCTTGGCGATGTAGAGGTTGCCCGTGGTCTGGGAGATGAAACGTCTCCCGTCGGCCGGGATGAAATTGGGGAATTCGTTCAGGAGCCACCGGTAGGATAAACCTGGGGAAAAAGGGAATCAGCTGCACTGGTTGTCGGTGTCCTCCTGGATGGGATGGATCCAACAGGATTCCGGGCTGGAATCGGTCCTTGCATGGGGGAAAAAGGGAAAGGAATCAACTGCACGGGTTGTTGGTGTCTTCCTGGGTGGGATGGATCCAGCGGGATTCCAAGCTGGAATCGGCCCTTCCATGGACACACCAAGTCTCTGCTTTGTGGCTTTACAAACTCTGAATTCACCCCCAGTTTCCTTCCCTGATATTCCCAGAAAACCCTGGAACACCGTGCCGCGCTGTGCCCCCCTCACCTGGGTAGTGGGGCGGGGGGCTGCAGGTGAACATCACCCCCCAGCCCTCGGTGATCCTCACGGGGTCCCGCTCCTCCGCCGAGAATTCCTGCAAAACTGAACAGGCAGAGTGAAACCCAGAGCAGGGAAGAGCAGCAGGAGGAACCTCTGCGTTTCCTCTGCCCCTCCTCGGGCTGCTTTGGGCAGAGGGAGATCCAAAAACATCATCAGCTTCCTCCGTAATTCCCCAAACCCTCCAGATTTCTACGGAAGCCCCAGGGGATTTCTCCGTGTGACGATGTGTTGGAGAGATTCTCTCCTGCCTATTTTCAGGCGGGCTTGGTTTAAACCCAGCCTAAACTGCGGTTTGGGTTTAATTTACCTGGTGGTGCCAAACTTACAGCCAAAGCGGAGCGAGGCTTCCCTGCTCACCACGGTGCCCCTGGAATTGGATGCCATGCACTGGTAGGAGCCGGAATCCTTGGCTTTCACGGGGTTGCTGATCACCAGGTCCCCTGCCACCAGCCTGTAGCGGGAATCTGGCTCCAGCTTCAGCTCCGTGCCGTTCATCTTCCACCTGCCCGGAGAAGCGGGAGCAGGGACAGGGATAAATCCCCATGGCCACGCCCCTGGGGCTGTGCCGGTGGTTTTCCAGCTGGGGTGGGCTTGGAGGCAGATTCGGATCTCGTGGATTTGGGTTTGGCACCCGGGGAGGGGTGGAACCTCTCAGAACTGTGGGATTTGTTGAGGTTGGAAAATCCCTCTGGGATCACCAAGGCCAAGCTGTGCCTGGATCCCCACCCTGAGCGCTGAGTGCCACGTCCAGGAATTCCTTGGACACCTCCAAACCTCCCTGGGCAGCCCTTTCCAACCCTTTCCATGAGGAAATTCCTGCTGGTCCAACCTGAGCCTCCCCTGGCCCAGCCTGAGGCTGTTCCCTCTCATCCCACCCCAAATTCCCTGGGATAAGATCCTAAATCCCTCCCGGCTGCCCTCTCCTGTCAGGGAGTTGTGCAGAGCCACAAATTCCCCCTGATCCCCCTTTTCTCCAGGCTGAGCTCCTTCCCCAGCTCCCTCAGCTCCTCACAGGACCAAGGAATCTCATTCCCAAGTTGATAATTTCCCATATACAAAGCTGGAGGAGGCAAAGCAGGGCTCGGGATGTTTTTTATCCCGTTCCAGGTGCTCACCTGTAGGTGGCCGGAGGATTGGCCCGTGCCCGGCAGGACAGGGTGACCTTTTCTTCCGCCGAGCCCTCGGGGAAGAGAGTGTGTGCCGGCTGCTCCTCAAACACCGGCCCGTAGCTCCTCGTGCCGCTCTGGGCCTGGCACCAAACTGCGGGAGAGAGGCAAACCCGCTCAGCTCTCCCTAAAAAAATCCCCCTTTTCTTCAGTTTTGTAGGGTGTCCCCGGCAGCGAGGAGGAGAGAAGGAGCAACGTGAACCATCGCACGCCATCCGTCAGCACAGCCCTGCCCCGGCTGTGGGAACACAACCTGCCCTTCCCACCGAGCATCCTGTGCCATCCCCGCCCTGCCAGAGGGACTGGCATCCCTGGGGACACCGGGAGGAAGGAGCAGGGATGTCCTGGAATGCCACGGGCGGGCAGAACTGGAGCTGGGAACGTCCCCTTGTCCCCGAGGTTCCTCCTCTGCCTGTGCAGGCTTGGCCTGGTTGGTTCTTCCCAAATCCTCTCTGGGATGTGGGAGGAGAGGGGAGAACAGAGATCTTCATGGCTCCGAGTGCACCCGGCCGGTCCCATCTGTCCCCACAGCTCCTGACACCTCAAACCAGTTTGTTACTGGTGTGGAAACCCGAGCAAACCAGAGAAAACCAGTGCAAAGCAGTGCAAAACCAGTGCAAAATGGTGAAAACCAGAGCAAACCAGAGCAAACCAGAGCAAACCAGTGAAAACCAATGAAAAACATTCTGTTCCGTGGCTGGGATGACCCCAAAGCCACTTTTGGGCTGTTCAGGCATGGATTTGACTTTGGTTTTGAGAACAAGGAGGAACAAGAGGGACGAAGGCCCCCCCTGCCTCCTCCAGGCCATGCCTGGGCCACCCTTTGGGGACAATGTGCCCCTGGGAAGTGCCAGCTGCCCTCCTGTCCCACACAAACGGCAAATCCCAGCGGCTCCCCTTCCCTGCAGGGCAATCCCGGAATCCCAGAATGGTTAGGGGTGGGAAAAACCTTAAATCCCATCCCTGCCTTGGGGCTGGGACACCTCCGGGGTGCTCCAAACCTGGCTGGGAAGGGACTCTGCGAAGGAGAGCGGGGCAGGATCTGCCTGGAAATCTCTTTATTGCGGGAACAGCCGGTGGGATAATCGCCAGCACGTCTGTCCTGCCTGTCCCTGCCCCCCTGGAGGCGCCTGGCCCTTATCAGGGAAGGAGCCGCCAGCACTGATAAGCTCCGAGCTGCTTCCCTCGGCTCCGGGATCCTTCCCTGCTCTGTAGTTGAATTAATGAGCATCTCCGAGCTGCTGTGCCAACGCCAATCCATCTCCTTCCTCCTGCTGAATGGGGAGATTCCCGGGAGCAGGATGTTCTATGGGAGAGCAGCTTCCAGCCGGGAACGGCTTGGGATCAGCGGGAGCAGCCCTTGAGCTGCAGCTGCCGGGGTTTGGGATGGGATAATGGGATGGGATAATGGGATGGGATAATGGGATGGGATAATGGGATGGGATGGGATGGGATGGGATGGGATAATGGGATGGGATGGGATGGGATAATGGGATGGGATGGGATGGGATAATGGGATGGAATCATGGCATGGCATGGCACGGCATGGGAGAGGGGCTCTGCTCATTGGCTCTGGGCTGGGAGCAGCTGCTCCCCGTGTCCCTGCTCCAGGCACTTTTCCCGGCTCCGGCAGCCAGGATGGTCCCTGGTGCCGCACAGGGAGAGGCACCGAGCTGGGATTCTCTGGGATAAGGAGAAGCAGTGTTCTGGGGGTTGTTTCCCCTCCCAGGCAGTGCTGTTTTCCTGCCAGGCTGGTTCCGCCCCTAAAGGAAAAGCTGGAAATCTTCTCCATCTCTGGGTCAGTCCCAGCTGGAATAAACTCTGCTGACCAGGGGGAAAACCAATCACGAGTTAATGGGGAATTAATGAGAAGGAATTAATTGTGTGCTGATAGATGAGTTAATTGTGCTCTGATAGATGGCGGTGACAGGATCGAGGCTGAACAGCTTTAATTTGGGGATTAATTAGGGAGCATAAGGTAAATAATTCCTATTTATTTAACAAATAAAATATCTACTGTTGCCACTCCCATCCCTGCCCTTTCCCATGAGATTTTTTTTTTTTCCAATTGAGCCAAATCAGGCTCATCCTCCCTCCTGATCCCACACGGAGCCTGTGTCCCTTTGTCCTGCCAAGGTTACAGGCTGCAAGTGCCAGGCATTGATTTTCCCACTTGGAATCAATGCCAGGAGTTCAGGTGAGTTTTAATCCACAATTCCAAGGTGCTGGGGGTGAAACGCTTGGATTTCACTCATTAAACAAATTGGGAGTTGATTAAAGGAGTAATTAAACAGTTGCAAGATGGTGTTAAGGTTAAAATTAAGAACTGATAAATCCCTGAACTTCTGAGACTGATCTGGGCCGATCCTGCCACCCCAGAATTCCCAATTTTTTAGTGTTGCCAGCACAGGGTCTGTCCAGGATGCTCTGGGCTTTGGAAAACAGGGAGAAGACAGGCACAAAATAAAGGTTTTAAAGCCAAATTTCAAAGGAACAGAGCAACCTGCCAGGAATTTTGCATGTTCCATCCAGCTGGGAGAGGTGGAACAACAGGGAAAAACCTCACCCTGCCTCTGGAATAACCTTTGGTATTAGGGAAAATGATAATTAGCACCAAAATAACAGGAAACAGGAGACAGCAGAACACCTGAAAACGAAGATTCAGAGAAGCAGCTGCAGGGAGGTGACTCCAGAGCCTCCCTTTTGGGTTATTTTTGGGATATTTTTAGGAATTTGCTGAGAGCCAGGCCTGGAAGTCGCAGGTGTGCAGGAGGCTGAGCTTTGCCTTTGTGCTGAGCCCAGCTCTGGAGCCCAGGAAAGGAAGGATTTCCTCAGGGGAATGTTTTCCAAGCTGAATTCCTATTTGTGAGGACACCCACGGCAGAGCCCTGGAGCCTCTGGAGCCTCGGGATCACTGGAGGGAGCTGGGCTCTGATGGGAAATTTATGCCCAGAATCCAACTGGATTTGGGTTTTCCGAGGAACCAAGGGTGGATTTTGGGTTATTTTTAGGTTTCTCAGGAACAGAAGGTCAGGGCTTGGATTCCCAGATTTTCCAGAGATTTTCCCAGGTGGAAAGGCTGGGGGAGAGTTTGGGGATTTCAGAGTGGTCTCCGTGCACTTTGGAAGATTTAAATATTTAAATCTCCCTCCAGACCTGGAGGCTTTGGCTCTTTTCCCACCCCATAACTTCTCCTCCCATTGCTGCCATCCTTTTATTCCTCCTGGTGTTTTCCAGATTCCTCCCTGTCCCAGCTGCCTCTGGAGCTCTGTGGCACCAAACCTCAGTGAAGTTCACCCTCCCAGCCTTCCCGGGGAGCGATTTTTGGGGTGGGTTTCTCCTGAACTCAGGTGGTTGATGGCAGACCCCGACTCTGGCTCCGGGGTCAGGCCAATTTCCAAGAGGGATAATTGCCTCCGGATCCAGGGTGGCCCCCCCTGCCTGGGCCTCCTCGGGGATGCAGAGAACATTAAAAGGTAATTGGATATTTATAAGGAAGGCTCTGCCCGGGATGATGGATTGGCTGGAGGACATTATCCCATCTCAGCCGGAGAGGAAATGTCTCCCTGCGGAAAAGGGACCTGCAGGGAGCAGCCTGAGCCTCCCCAGGATCCAGGGATGGGCTCTGAGGTCTGGAAATCATCTCCCCAAATCCAGAAGTGAGGTCCTTGAGATCCAGAAATGCTCCCTGAGATCTGGGGTTTCTCCCTAAGATCCAGAAATGTCACTGAGGTCCAGAAATGGTCCCCGAGATTTTGAAATGGTCCCTGAGATCTGGAAATAATCCCCGAGATCCAGAAATGCTCTCCGGGATCTGGAATTTCTCCCTGACATCCAGAAATGTCCCTCAGATTTGGAATTCCTCCCTGACATCCAGAAATCCTCCCTGACATCCAGAAATGCTCCCTGAGGAGCAGGGGGATTTTTGCAGGTGCGATATCACCAGCAAGGGATCCCTGGGAAAAGCAGGATGGGGAGTGGGATGAATCCCACAGGCAGGAGGAAATTCCTCCTCCTTCACCCTAAAATCTGGATTTTGAAAGGAGACTGTGCCTTGTCAAACATTCCCGGCCCCAAAGGGACGTCGGGAATAGCACAGACATGGAACAGCACACCCCAAACCTCGCAGAGAACTGGGATTTGGCACCCGCGGAGAGGCGAATCCCAGTCCCCTCCCGCCTCTCCCGTGGGGAATCTCTTACCCAGGAAGGTGCCGACGGCCAGGGAGGTGTGGATGAATCCGGCGTCGCTTCCCATCCTGCGGAGCCTCTACGGGCGCGGGGGGACGGCGGCCCTGGGGGAGGACACAGAGCGCGGTCAGCGGGGCCCTTCCAGCCCCGGGTATTCCATGAGGATGCTGCGGTTCCCGAGGCTCCGGAGCCCAGCTGTGCCTCCCCGCTGGCACCGGCCCGAGGGAGAGTCACTCCAGGGCAGGATTCCAGCGCTGGAGCGGCTGAAGGAGCTCTTTCTGTCCCCGGTGGGACAAATCTGGGTGGGGAATTGTTGTCCCTCCTCCTTCGCTGCTTCCCTTTTTTCTCCTCTCCTCTGTTAATGTTTCTTTCCAGGAGTTTTGGATGGAAAACACCAAGCCGGAAGTACGCGGGATATTGGTGGAGGGGGTGAAGACGGAGAAATGATTTGATTTTTTGGTGGAAATAACAAAGATATCGGGATGAAATTCTCGGCTGGTGAGGGTGGGGGTGCCCTGGACTAGGATTCTCCATCCCTGGAAGTGTCCAAGGCCAGGTTGGATGGGGTTTGGAGCAACCTGGGATAGGGAAAGGTGTCCCTGCCCAAGCCAGGGGTGGCACTGGGTGGGCTTTAAGGTCCCTCCCACCCCAAACCGGTCTGGGATTTTGGGACTCTGTGACGAAGGAATTGAAACTCTTTAAGTGCCAGGGCATTTCCTGATGGCCTTTCCAGTCTCTTCCACAGCCTCCTGCCTCCCCAAAAAATTCCACCCCAACCACACCCTGAGCTCTTTGTGCACTCCCTGCTTCCCGAACCCTCTGTGGAAGCTGCTCCACCTCCAGCTCCTCTTCCCACGGAACTCCAGCAGGGATTTTGGGGCTGTTTTATCCCTCTTTGTTAACAAACCCTTCGGAACGGCGCGGGGAGCGCTGCCGCAGCCCGGCAGAGCCTGGTTCCCCGCTGCCCTCCCCAGAACACCCCGGCGAGGAGCTGAGGATGCTGCCAAGAGCTCCTGGGCCGCTCCTGCTGCTCATCCCCCTGCTCCAGCTGGTGCTGCTTCCACTCCTCTCCCTGCCCATCTGTCTGCTCCCGAGCCCCTCGGAGCAGGGATTAGCCCATCTCATGGGATGCTCTGCCCCTTCACAACCCCCCCCTCATTACCGGCAGCGCTCGAACCGCACCTGAGCAAACAGCGAGAGCTCAGCTCTGCTTCCCGACCCCCTCCGGGCTGCGAAACCCGCCCGGCCTCTTTGTGTCCTCGCACAGAGAGAAGACTCTGCTACCGGCATCCCAAATCCTGGATTTTCATCTTGCCTGGGTCCCAGGGCTGCATCCCAGCACCCAGAGCAGATCCCAGCACTGGGAGCAGAGCAGATCCCAGCACCGGGAGCAGATCCCAGCACCGGGAGCAGATCCCAACACTGGGAGTGGATCCCTGTGCCCAGAGCAGATCCCAGCGCTGGGAGCAGATCCCAGCACCGGGAGCAGATCCCAGCACTGGGAGTGGATCCCAGCACCGGGAGCAGATCCCAGCACCCAGAGCAGATCCCAGCACTGGAGCAGATCCCAGCGCCGGGAGCAGATCCCAGCACCCAGAGCAGATCCCAGCACTGGGAGCAGATCCCAGCACTGGGAGTGGATCCCAGCGCCCAGAGCAGATCCCAGGCCGCCACCCTCAGCCCTGCTCGGGTTTTGCTCCCTGACAGGCCCAAAAAAACCTCCTGGAGCTTCATTACCCCGCCCGGCCGCGGAGGGAGGAGATGGGGAATGTGCCAGAGGGAAGCGGCAGCTCCTGGTGGGAGAGGCACGAGCTGTGTCAGGGACAGGGAATTTGGGGACGGAGCCTCTCCCACGCGGGAGCCGCCGCTCGCCGCTGGTTGCCGCAGCCCCGGAGCGGCTCTGTCACATGGAGTCACTTGATGTCACCGAGGATCCTGCCCCAAACAGCGTCCCGAGCCCACGGCCCCGCAGCCAACACTGTCCCTTTGTTCCCCCGGCCTGTCCCTCCGCCCTGGGGACAAGGGGCAGCTTTGAGCCGGGCGCGCTCTGGGGTTGCAGGAGATGCCAGCCCTGCGCTAATTAATGAGTTGACTTTTCCAAATCCCCGCAGCTCCCTTTCCCCGGGGTGTGTGAGAGGCAGGAGCAGCAGAGCTGTGCCTGCACCAGAGGCTGCAAATTAAACTCGGGGAGTTTTCGCTCCGGCAGCTCCAGGCCTGACAAAGCCTTGAGGGAGGAACAGGAATTTCTCTGAGCGCTGTCTCCGAGTCATTCTGCAATCGGAGACTGGATGAGATAATCCCCTGGGATCCCCTTTGCCATGTTCCCGATTGCCACCCGCAGATTGTGCCTGAGGGGGGACTGCTCTGGGTGTCTCCAGAGCCACGGATCCATCCTGGATCCGACCCCCCAGCTCCTGATCCTGGATCCGACCCCCAGCTCCTGATCCCTGATCCGACCCCCAGCTCCTCCAAAGCTTGGGAACGCTCTGCATTGGATATCTAGCCCTACCCTCTTCCCTAATTAGGGAAGGGCCACCGGGAGCTGTTTTTTCCCCTCTTCCCGGGATATTTTGACAGCCACCCGAGAGCCTTCTGCTGTCCTGAAAGGAGATCTGTCACCGCCGCTAATGGAGGCTGTCACCGACACCTCCCGGAGCGGGGCAGGATGGAAAACACATTATCCCTTCCCTGCCGAGCCCCTGGGATCTGGGAGAGATCCATTAGCGGGCAGGCAGAGTTTGGGAGCTCGGGGAGATTTTGAGGAGCTCTGGGAGAGGAGGATCTGCCTGGAACAGCACCCACAGCTCCGAGCGCGGAGCTGCATCCTCCGGAGGATGATTCCAGCGGGATTTTGGCGAAGCCAGAGGTGGATTTTGGCCGGAGGAGCCACGCCCGGCGCTATCCATTACCAGGATAAATCAGTGTAATTCCATCTCCCGCACTCTGCGGCCAGAGGAGCATTTGGGACTAAGTGGGGCAGCTCCTGCTGCCGCAGCATTCCCGAGAGGGGCCGGGCTGGAATTCCTCCTGCGCCTCTTTTATTGGGGATCGTGGCTAAAGCTGGAAAGGGCCGGCGTGTGATGTTCCCTGCATTCTGATCCTCAGAACCTTCCCGGGGTTTTGGGGACATCGTGTCCGACCCAGCACAGCGGGGCTGGGGAGGTACAGAAGGGTTCGTGCTCACGGGTTTGTCCTCATGGAAATCCGCCTGTGCTCGGGGATGGATTGAGAGGAAAACTCTGGATTCAGCCTTCCCAGAGATTTTTTTTAGGCTCGGGTCTGTCCTGGAGAGGACAGAGAGAGGACACAGAGGGGACAGGCACGAGGGGACACAGGGGACTGAGGGAGAGACAGAGACGGGACAAAGGATGGGGACAGAAAGGGGACAGGCAGGAGGGGACAGGGAGGGGACAGAGAGAGCTGACACGGAGGGGACACAGAGTGGACACAGGTGGACACAGAGTGGGCAGAGAGGGGACACAGAGGGGACATGGAGTGGTCACAGAGGGGACACAGAAGGGGCTGTCCCCGGCTGGGAGCGCAGCGGCGCTGAGGCTGTGGGAGCAGATGGCGCTCCCAGCCCCTGCTCCTTCCCCGCTGCGGCCGGAGCCGGGATCTGCTCCAATCCACGCGGATTTGTCATTTCCCGGTGGGCTGGGGGTGGCACCAGGCGGGGACGGGCTCCGTGTCCTGCCTGTGCCCTCAAGGGACAGCCCTGGGCAGGGAGATGGTGCCCGGCGTGGGTGGGCGAGCGCGGGGGTCTCCATTCCTGCTCTTCCCGCAGTTCCAAGCTCGGATCCGCTGCCACTTTGGGGTGTCCTGTCCCCCACCCCCAACTTTGTGGCCTTTGTGTCCCCGTCCCTCCCCTGCCAACCTCTGGCTGGAATATTTGGATTTTTAGGGAGGAAATGGAGCAGCAGAATTCCCCGTCAGGTGTGGGCGCCGCCCGACCCGCTCTGCCGCTGCTGGGATAAAAATCAGTTGGATTTTTTGGGACATTCCTAGGATTTTAGTTGGGGTGGGGTTGGTTCTGTTCGGCTCTGGTCCCTTGGGGTGCTGCGGGGCACATCTGGAGCAATCCTGGATCACCAAATCCATGGAAATTAAAGAGCTCTTCCCTTGGAGAATCCGGAGCGATGCCATCCCACCAGATCCTACAGGGCCAAGCCCAAAACAGGCCCTCATTAAATTTTTTTCCGGGAATTCGGCAGGTTTTAGGATTCGGTGGCTGAAATGGGTGGAGGGACAGAGCTCCGAGTGTGTGATGGTGCCGAAATTCCCTGGATGCTTCCTTCCGGGGGGAAATCGCGGCCGCTCTGAGCTCCCCCAGGGCTTCCCCTCCCAACCCTTCCCGGGGCTGCTTCCCCAGGAGCATTCCCGAGCTCTCCGCTTGTTTTTCCCGAGTCCCAGGAGCGCTTCCAGCGGCGGGGAGGGCCTGGAGCGGGTCTGGAGCAGGTGGGGAGCTATTTATACCTGTGCCACATCAAAGCGCCGCTGACGCCACAGGGAGCGCGAGTGGGAGGGCGGGCGGAGCCCAGGATAGTCCCGGCTTTAGGCTGAGCTCCCCGGAGCTGATCCAGGCCTGGAGAGGGCAGTGGGAAGCGGGAGAGGAGAGGTTTATTCTGGGCAGGGGAGCTCAGCTCCCTCCCCGTCCCCGCTGCCTGAAATCCCACCCGGCCCAGCGCCTCTTCCCCGGGCGATCCCGCAGGAACAGCCGGGATTTCCCGGGAAAAGGGAACATTTCCCGTGCTCGGCAGCCCCTGGAGAGGGATTGGCAGCACCGGGAAAGCGCCCGCAGGAATATCTGTGTCTTTAATTGCCTCAGTCAGCATTAATAACCAGGATTTGGGGCGGACGTCGCCTCCCAAATTCCCGCTGGGATCACCCCTGGGTGGATTTTCAGACTTCCAGCCTCATTCCAGCAGTTCTGGGCTGAGCTGTGGGGTTTGAATCTCGAGTCTGGAGGGCGAGTTTAGAGCGGCAGCCTGGCTTAACACTTCGTGCCCGCGCCCAGCTCGGGCGAAATTCCCTTTCCGGACCAAAATTCCCTCTCCATCCCTGAGGGCAGGAGATCCATGGAAAAGCCTCCTGGCTCTTTCTGCCCGTGCCCTTTGCTTTGTCGCCTGTCCCAAGGCAGCAGGGCTGAGCCACCTGGGGGTCCCAAAGTCCCACTGGAGGTGGCACAAACCCGGAACCCCCAGGAGCTCCAGCTCCAAACCCCTGGGAATTTTTCGAGGGATATTTGCAGAGGATCAGGCAGCTCAGGTTGGATTTTGGATTCCCACCGGCCCCGGGAGGCACCGAGGAGAGAGATGGGAACGGGTTTGTTCGGGGGGGAAAAAAAAAGATAATTAAAATAAATAATGAAAATGAAAATCATAATAATTATAATGAAATAATAATAACGCTAATAATAATAATAATAATAATAGAAAGGGAAACCCACTCACTGCAAAGCTCAGATCTAAAATTCACTCTGCCCATCCCAAACTCCCTGAAAACCCAATCCAATCTCCCTGAAACCTCCATCCCAGTCTCCCTTAAAACCCCATCCAGAGCAACCTGAGACCCCCATCCCAAACTCCCTTAAAACCCAATCTTAATTTCCCTTAAAACTCCATCCCAGTCTCCCTGAAAACCCCTCTCGAGCTTCCTGAAACCCCATCCCAATCTCCCTGAAACCTCCATCCCAGTCTCCCTTAAAACCCCATCCAGAGCAACCTGAGACCCCCATTCCAAGCTCCCTGAAAACCTCATCCCAGTTTGGCTTGAGGGAGGCCCCTAATTTCCCTTAAAACCCCATCCCAGTCTCCCTGAACCCCCATCCCAATCNTCCCTGAAAACCTCATCCCAAACTCCCTTAAAACCCAACCCTAATTTCCCTTAAAACCCCATCCCAGTCTCCCTGAACCCCCATCCCAATCTCCCTGAACCCCCATCCCAATCTCCCTGAACCCCATCCCAATCTCCCTGAACCCCCACCCCAATCTCCGTGAACCCCATCCCAATCTCCCTGAACCCCATCCCAATCTCCCTGAACCCCATCCCAATCTCCCTGAACCCCATCCCGAGCTCCGTGCCGGTATCAGGAATCCCTCCCGGATCCCGGGAATCCGCGCTGGGCTGAGCCGGGAGCCTCTCCCGGAGCTCTCGGGACCCTCCCGGAGGCTGCGATGAGTTCCAGGTGACCGCGCCTGCCACCCTCACACCCCGGGGCTCGGTGGCACCGCCGGCGACAGGGACAGAAAGCCACGGGGACAGAAACCCCGGCGGGGCTCAGCCGCTCCTCAAACATTCCAGGGATAATTTGGGATTTCGGGCATTTCCAGCGTGGGCTCGGCTCCACGTGGGCTCCCATTCCCACGGGACGGACATTCCGCGTGCTGCGTGCGGGTGGGACGAGCGTGGGGGAAATCCTAAAGGGCGCGGCTTGGGTTTTTTGTTTTTTTTTT
>VZTN01011661.1:95757-143291 GCA_013400515.1 Erpornis zantholeuca
TTTTTTTCTTTCCCTTCCCTTCCCTGCTTTTACCTCGCTTGCCACAGCGCCGGGAGCAGGCGGGCGGGCAGAGCGGCTCGGGCATGGTCATGCATAATTCATCCCGCAGCCTTCTCGCCTGCTGCGCCCCCCCGGCAGAGCCCCCTCGTCTGCTCCGAGCGCCGCCGGCTCGCCCCCGTCCCTGGGGCCGGAGCAGGTGTGGGGCTGGGAGGAGGCTGGAGGGCTCTGAGCCCCTCGCTGTGGGGTGGGCCAAGAGGAGGGGGCAGCCCCAGGGCCCCCCATCCTTGTGTGGGTCTGGGTGTGCGCACCCCACCCCGTGCCTAAATATATCCGTGGATTACACAATATCCATAATTATACAACCTATCCGTGGATATCCAGGGATATATCTGTGCCTGTAGGTACCCGGGGCTGGGATCCGAGCCCAGGAAATCGCTGCGCCGCCGAATTTTGGGATGCTCCGGCTGTCGTGGGTGGTCTCCGACCCTCCCGCGAGAGGAGGACGGGGATTCCTCACAGTGACAGGGGGCAGGGGTGACAGCGCGGTCACTTTTGGGTCACCTTTGGGTTTTTGGGCGTGCCCCGAGTGGGGCTCAGGCTTTGCCCCGAGGGGCTTCACCCAGAGCCTTTCCAGGGAATGTCGGAAGATCCCGGTTGTTCTCCGGCTGCGGGGGGAGGTCCGCGCGGGGGGAGTGACGCGAGGGGAGGTGACAGGGACACTCCGGGACCTCCTCCGTGACCCCCGGCAGGCCCCGAGGTGACAGGGACACTCCGGGACCTCCCCCGTGACCCCCGAGGTGCGGGGGGATGCGCTGCTGCCGAGCTCTGAAGGGTGCCCATGGCTGGGGGGATTTTGGTCGCTGCCAGGCTGTGGGAACAGAGGGTTTGGGGACGTGCCAGGGACTCTCCATCCCTTCCCAGCTCCAGCCCAGACCTGGTAATGGTGCCGGGGCTGGCCGCAGGTTAACGGGCTGCAATTACTGAGGAGTAATTAAGGCATTAGTGTCTCTATTGATTAGCAAAGCTCCCGCGGCCCGGACTCGGCGATGAGCGCGGGCAGGAGGGGCCCTGCGGGTCCCGTGTCCCTTCCCCTCTCCCAGTTTGTCCCAGTTTGTCCCAGTTTGGGCTCCCCGCTGCCGGTTTTGGGGTGAGAAAGGAAGAACAGGGGGCGAGCCGGAGCCCCAGGAAAAGGATGGATGGAGGGAAATCCAAGGGAGGAGATGAGTCCTGTCCCAAAGGAGGGACAGGACTTTGTCGCCTTTGTCCGCCCTTTGTCCCCTCCTCCAGCAGCAGCTCTGCCAGGGTCCCTGTGCAGGTGACAAGGACAGCGGTGACCTCTCGACAGCCCTGGGGGAGGTGGCAGCTCTGTGAGGGATCCCGCGGGTGTTCCCAGCGCCGACAGGGAAAGTTCAGCCATGGGAACGGGCAACAGGCTGGAGCTGCCTCCCGGAGCAGGAGGAGGAGGAGGAGGAGGGAGGCTGGCATCGATCCGGTCCTGCCCCCCCGGAGGTCGGGGACGATGCCGGGGTCATTCCCGGGCCATCCAAAGGGACCAGCGCCAACGAGCGCGCGTCTGGTCCGGATCCATCCCAGGATCAGCACGGTCCGGCCGCCGCTCGCTCCGGGAGGGATAAACCCAGACGGGAATGCTGGAAGCAGCCCTGGAGAGGCTCAGGCCTCCGGCTTGGTGCTTCCAGCGGCTGCGGGCGCTGGGAACGAGGAATTTGGGGGACTGGAGGAGTCCCCGGGTTCCAGCCAGCTGGAATTCCTGCACCAGGAGCCAAGCGCAATTCCACAATTCCATCTTTCCTTGGGAAAAGGACTGAGGGAGCCTCCATGGCTCTGGGAATGTCTCCGCCGGAGAAAAGGTGCTTTTCCCACTCTCTGCAGTTCCTGGCAGCGCTGGGGAGGGGGCGGGAGGAGCCCCCGCTGCAGCAGGAAGCGCTCAGCCCTTCATCCTCTTAGCCGGGCCCGCCGCAATTACACCTCAATTAAACAAATTACTCGGGCGCTCCCCCTCCCTTCAGCCTCTTCTCCGCCCCGGGAGCACCGCGGAGCCTCGGGGCAGGAAGGGCTGGGAGAGAGGCATGGATCCCGGCGGGAGCCGCGCTTGGCTGCCGGGAATGGGGGGCTGGGGTCAATCCCGCATTTTCCGAGCCGTGGGAGCTTCTCCCCCAGGGATTGGGGGCTGGAGAGGATCCAGAGCTGAACATCCTTTTCTGGCCAGGGAGGGAATTTTGGGAATGCCGAGGACCAGGCTGTGCTGCTTTTCCCTCTTGGAATTTGACGGGAATGACTCTCGGGCTCAGCACGAATTTTGAACCATGTTTTATTATATGTTTAGTGTTTTCTCTATACAAAAAAATCCCAGTCTTTTCTTAATTTTTTTTTTTACAGTGATTCAAAAAAAAAAAAAAAAAGAAAGAAATCTGAGTAGTTTGGCCTTCTCTCATCTCTCATGCAGTCGGTTTAGGAGTCCTTAAATTAAACCCTTTTCTTTTTCCCCTCCAGTCCATAAATCTCGCTGGAAACTGAATTTTTACAGCCTCAGCTTTACATTTCTCACTGGAACAGGTGGGGTTAACGCAAAGGTGGTGGTTTTTTTTTTTCTTTTTCTTCGTTTTTTTTGTTTGTTTGTTTTTGCTTTTGCTTTTAAAAAAAAAAAAAAAGGCAAATAAATACACAGAATACTTGAGACCAGCCGGGAGGTTGGACAGAGAGGACGGACGGATCACGAGATATTTACAAATTAAATTAAAACAAAAAACTCTCCCGGGACTTTCTGTCGGGTGTGAGGAACAGACACTGGGAATGGTGTTGGGGAGGGAGGGCTCTGATCTGGGGGTCTGACATGGGATTTGGGGCGCTTTGACACAGGATTTTGGTGGTTGACTTGGAATTTTGGGGTTGGTGTGGGATTTTGTAGGATTGGCATGGGATTTGGAGGTTCGACACCGGATTTGGTGGGTTCGAGGTGGAATTCGGTGGTTTAACACGGAATTTTTGGGTTTGACATGGGATTTTGTAGGATTGACACGGAATTGGGATGTTTGACACGGAATTTGGTGGTTTAACGTGGGATTTTGGGGGTTGACACAAAACTTGGTGTGTTGATGTGGAATTTTGAGGGTTTGGCATGGAAATTTGGGGGTTGACATGGAACGTTGGGGGTCTGACACAGGATTTTGTGGGTTTGACACGGGAATTTGGGGTTGGACACAGGATTTTGTGGGTTTGACACAGGAATTTGGGGTTGGACACAGGATTTTGTGGGTTTGACACGGGAATTTGGGGTTGGACACAGGATTTTGTGGGTTTGACACAGGAATTTGGGGTCGGACACAGGATTTTGTGGGTTTGACACGGGAATTTGGGGTTGGACACAGGATTTTGTGGGTTTGACACAGGAATTTGGGGTCGGACACAGGATTTTGTGGGTTTGACACGGGAATTTGGGGTTGGACACAGGATTTTGTGGGTTTGACACAGGAATTTGGGGTCGGACACAGGATTTTGTGGGTTTGACACGGGAATTTGGGGTTGGACACAGGATTTTGTGGGTTTGACACAGGAATTTGGGGTCGGACACAGGATTTTGTGGGTTTGACACGGGAATTTGGGGTTGGACACAGGATTTTGTGGGTTTGACACAGGAATTTGGGGTCGGACACAGGATTTTGTGGGTTTGACACGGGAATTTGGGGTTGGACACAGGATTTTGTGGGTTTGACACAGGAATTTGGGGTCGGACACAGGATTTTGTGGGTTTGACACGGGAATTTGGGGTTGGACACAGGATTTTGTGGGTTTGACACGGGAATTTGGGGTCGGACACAGGATTTTGTGGGTTTGACACGGGAATTTGGGGTCGGACACAGGATTTTGTGGGTTTGACACGGGAATTTGGGGTTGGACACAGGATTTTGTGGGTTTGACACGGGAATTTGGGGTCTGACACAGGATTTTGTGGGTTTGACATGGAATTCAGAGGTTTGACACAGGATTTTGGAGGTCTGACACTGTGTTTGGACAGCACTGAAGAACCAAACCCCGATGGGAGCACACAGAGACACAGGTGAGGCTACTGATGCCGCGGGTGGCGTTGTGAGGACCAGAAAAGCATCGTTATTCTCGTTAATAAAACAGCTTTTAGTGCAAGAAATCGGAGGTGTCTCTCTTTTTTTTTGTCTTTTTTTTTTTTTTCCCTTAATAAGGTTTTTTTTTTTTTTAATTTTATTTATTTATTTTATTGCTTAACAGAAATCTTGGTTGCTGCAGGGACAGGGAAAGCCTGGGCCCAGGAGGTGACATCGCTGGGAGCTGTGCGACGAGGAGAGGGTTTGGGATGTGCTGGGATGGCGTTGGGATGCTCCGGGAAAAGCTGGTGGCACTGGGATGTGCCAGGAAAAGTTGGTGAAGCTGGGATGCACCAGGAAATGTTGGAGGCATTGGGATGCTCCAGGAAAAGTTGGTGATGCTGGGATGCGCCAGGAAATGTTGGAGGCATTGGGATCTGCCAGGAAAAGTTGGTGACGTTGGGATGCGCCAGGAAATGTTGGTGGCACTGCCAGAATGAGCTCTGTGGTGGCCTTGGGTGACACCGCCCAGCTCTGCCCTTCTCCTCCTGCTCTTCCTCAGCTCCTGCTGGATCTCCTAGATCCCAGGTGAAACCTGGAGTTGGGATCTGTCACCTCCAGGAAGGCAAGGCTGGCAGCAGGAACAGCGTGTCCGGTTGAGTTGGGTTTCTCCGAGCAGGATTTTGGGGTTTGGACCAAAATTCCAGATTTTCCCGCTCTTTCTGTGCCTCCAGGTGCGGCGTCACCTCAGGGAGAATGGGAGCAGCCTCTGGATCAGGGAAGAACAGGGGTGTCCTCTGGTGTCCCGAATTCCTGGCATTCCTGTCACAGCTGTCCCAAGGCTGGGTGCCACGGAGGTCCCTGGATTCATCTCCAGGGCATGGATGTTGGCTCGGAGTGTTGTAGGAACAACAAATCCACACATTCGGGGTCCAACTCAGCTCCAGAGAGTGCTGGAAGTTGGGGTCTGGTTCTGGAATTTGGGGTCCGGGGCTGGAATTTGGCATCTGGTGCTGGAATTTGGCATCTGGTGCTGGAATTTTGGCATCTGGTGCTGGAATTTTGGGTCTGGTGTTGGAATTTTGGGTCTGGCTCTTCCCTTTTTATTTATGAATTAAAAGTTGGCTCCTAGTTTAAACCCTTGATGAAGGAAGGGTGATTTCTTCTGGAAAACTGGAAGTGTTTCCTACCCTGGAGAGGTTGTGCAGATCCCAGGGAGGGATCATAGTCCCTATGGTGGGAATGGGAGCATCCCTGCTCATCCTGGGGTCATTCCAGGAAGCAGGACAGGAGGTGACTGGGATGTCCCCTCTGGAGAGGGAATGGAGCAGCAGAGCAACTCCCAGGGAGTGGAATCAGGATCAAGGTGGGGAAAACCTCTCAGTCTCACAAATCCTCGAGTGGATTCTCCATCCATCATCCATCATCCATCCATCCATCCATCCATCCATCCATCCATCCATCCATCATCCATCCATCCATCCATCCATCCATTCATCCATCCATCCATCCATCCATCCATCCATCCATCCATCCATCATCCATCCATCCATCCATCATCCATCCATCCATCCATCCATCTCCTGCTCCCAAGGATGATGTGGGTTCAATTCCAGCCCTGGTTTTTTTGGGATCTGTGGGGTCACCTTGTGAGCACTGTGGAAGGTTTGGGGTCAGGGCTTTGCTCCCCACGCAAACTTTGAACTTTACTCAAAGGAGTAAAAGATGAGAAGCTCAAGATGGGTGTTTAACCTGAATTTTCTTTGGGCTCCAAATCTCCAGGGGGGAAATTTTGAAGAAATGCCAGGATTTTTGCTAAACCTTTAAAATGTTGAGTAATTTTTACACCAAGCTGAGACAGGGCTGCGAGTAACTTACACCAAGCTGTTTGTCCACTTCTGCGTCTCCTACTTGAAGTAACCTGGGCGTAGCACTGGGAATTTCATGAGGAAATTCAGGATAAGGTTGGGCAGAGTCCAGCTCCTTCCCATTCCTCCATTTCCAAAGGGATGCCGAGAGGTTTCCTCAGGGATGAGGTGGTTCAGGAGCTCGGGTTTTAATGGGAACGGCACATCATGGATACCCAACATGGACCTGCTTCCAGCAATCCTGGCCAAATTCCCAGAGGTTTGGAGGGGTTTTGTGGTCCCTGTCAGCTGGGCCACAAAGTGGCGAGGACTGGGAATGCTGGGAAAGCCCCAGATCCAGAGGCTGGAATTGTGTCTCTCCATGTTTCCAGCAGGAAGGGGCCCAAACTCAGCTGGGAGTTGGGAATGGGTTGGGAATGGGATTGTGCCTGTGACTGGGGGCGGTGGCACCTTTGGGAATGGGATTGTCCCCATGCCCAGGGGTGGTGTCACCTTTGGGAATGGGATTGTCCCCATGCCCAGGGGTGGTGGCACCTTTGGGAACGGGATTGTCCCCATGCCCAGGGGTGGTGGCACTTTTGGCCTGGGGGGTGTTTGCCTAAAAGCTGGATGGAATTCCAGGAGCCCTGTCCCAAACGGGATGGGCAGGGGTGGGATTGGGACACAGCTGTGTCCGCACCGAGGGTCACAATGGGGCTGTCCCTGCCAGGGGGCACAGCTGGAGGGGACAAGGGACATCCCTGGGACAGCTCCCCCAGCACTTGAAGGGGGTTCTGCCTCCTGACCCCGACCTAAACCCCGGAATTCCTTTGCCGTTTCTTTCATGGAACAATTTGGGTGGGAAGGGACCTTTTAAGGTCACCAAATCCAACCCCACAGGCTCCATCTTCACCCCAAGTTTGACCTATCAGAGAAGACGACCAAGATAAATGATAATTATTATTTTAAGGAAGGCATTTGCATTGGATTAATTTGCATCCATCTCTCCTGTCGGCCCACTCCGGGCTCTTCCCGGGATCCATCGGGATGTGGCAAAGTCCCTCTCCACCATCCATAGCAGTGGGAGTATCCCTGTCTCCAGAGCAGAAAGAATAACTGCACGAATCCTGTTGCATCCCATCCAAAAAAACCTCCATTCTCCTCAGAAAAAAAGAACGTAACAAAAGGAAAATCCATCGAAAAATCCATCTTTTCCAAAAGAAACCCAATCTCTCTCTCTCTCTCTCTCCGTGAAGGTACCTTTGGTTTCAAAAGTGCAGGAAGTGGGGAGATCCACGGGACGCAGTCTGTTAGGAACCCCTGCCTTCTACCCTGATCGGTGCTGGGAGAGCTGGGAACGCTCCCAGATTCCCAATTCCCACTGCTCGGGCGGATCCGAGGCCGTCGGGGGCGCGGAAGCAGAGCGGGAAGAGCATCCTTGGAGTGACTCCCCGGGAAGGCCCAAGCTTGTGTAAGGCATGTGAGGGGAGCGCTCAGGGCGGGGATCGCTGAAATCCTGGGAGTCTCCAGGCGGGATGGGGGTCCCACGGTGGCTTGGCTGAGGGGTGCACGGGGGGAAAGGCCACTGTCAGAAAGGAGGAGGGAGTTTAGTGGGAAAAAAAAACCAGCGTCTGTCCGGCTCATCCCGGTGCCCGCCGAGGTGTGGATTCCAGTCCGGCGCTCCCTGAATCCTTCAGGGAATCCTCCCCACCTCATCCCAGGGAGGTTTTTCCATCCTCACCAGCTCGCTTGGATAATGTTTTTGTTAACTGTTCCGGTCTCCTCATCCTGATCCCGCTCCTGCTTCCAGGCCCTCTTTGCTACATAGGATTTATGGAGTTGCCTTGAAAAGAAAGCAGGTGTGGGGTGGGGAGGGGCGGCTCTCCTTCCCCAAAATCCCTACAAAGCAAATTTAAACCCAAAAAGTTGTTTGTTTTTTTTTTTCTGCAGCGCTGTTACCCTGGCCTCGGAGGGGGAGAGGTTCCTCCCTGTCCTTCCACAAATCCTACAAATTCCTCCTCCACAGCCTCTTCTCCTCCCAGGATGCTCCGGAGCTCGGTGGGGATGGGGGATGAGCTCCCCGTGGGTTTTCCCAGCCTCAGCATGGATAAATCCTGGTGCTGAGGGGGGTGGTGGGGACCTGCTCTTCCCTGCATAGATCTTTTTCAGGAAGGAGGGATTTTTGAGAGAGGTTATGGGCAAGGTGCTGCCGTGAGGATGGACGGCTCAATAATCCGGTGTTTTCACCCCAAAATGCACCCCTTTCCTCCTTCCATGCCTTTGCTCCGCCCAGGCCCCCTCTCACCCCTCCTCCCTCCCCCAAATTCTTTGATTTCTTCTCCCCCCCTCCCCTCCGATCCAGAACCTTCCTGGAAAAATCAAACCCAAAAGTTTGGAGCTCCCTCCTAAAAGAACAAAAAGAGCCTCGGGGAGCTGAGCCCTCTGAGCTGGCCCTGAGGCAGCCCCAAACTGGGGAGCAACCCCAAAAAGTGGAGAGCAGCCCCAGAACTGGGGAGCAACCCCAAACTGGGGAGCAACCCCAAAAAGTGGAGAGCAGCCCCAGAACTGGGCAACAACCCCAGAACTGGGGAACAACCCCGAAATGAAGAGCAGCCCCAGAACTGGGGAGCAACCCCAAAACTGGGAAGTAGCCCCAAAAGTGGGATGCAGCCCCAAACTGGGGTGCAGCCCCAAACTGGGGAGCAGCCCCAAACTGGGGAGCAGCTCGAGCATCTCCTCCCTTCCAGCTGCTCCAGCTCAGCCCCAGTCCCCGTTCCTGCTCCCGCCCCGCGCGTCCTTTGCCGTTGGCTCGTTTGCTAAGGATAAATGGCGTCGGCGGCCGCCTGGGCTGCCTGCTTGCTTGGAATTTTTAATTTTTTTCCCTTTTTTTTTTAGAATTTTTTTTTTTTTGCTATTTTTAATTTTTTTTTCCTCTATTTTTTCGTTTTGTTTTGTGTTTGTTTTTTCAGTCCTCGCGTGGTTCCCTTTCCCTGTCGGAGGCGGCTGCCGGCAGAACCCCCCCGGCCGCTCCAAACCCCTCGGCTCTGCGGGTGGCTCTTCCCGACGTTTATTTTCGCTATGCCAAGGAATAAATGGCGTTGACGGGGGACGTGGCTTCGGAGCTCTCGTTGCCCTCAGTCTCCTCCTTGTCCTTCTTGACCGTGTACTGGCCGATGAAGGAGCCGTCCTCGTTGAACTGCCCCTCGCCCCCTTCGCCGTAGTCCACCAAGCTGTCGTCGCTCTCCTGCTGCTTTATCGTCCCGTCCAGCGAGGTCTGGCTGTTGGGAAGAGGTTTGTTGTCTTCATCGCTGGCAGCAGAAGACAGACAGACACGGCAAGGGTTGAGAAACGGGGCCGAGAACCTTCCCCCGAGGGACGGAGAGCCTAAATCAATCCGGGAACGCGGAGCTCGGCGGAGCTCCCAAAAAATGGGGGTGGTGCAGGTGTGGGTGGAGGGTTCGGGGGGCAGGTGTGGGAGGTGAAGGTGGTTGGGATCTCTGAACACCCAATTTTTATTCAGCTTGGAAATCAAATTTCTTAACCTCGATTTCCTCATTGCAGATTTCTCAACCTCGATTTCCTCATCTCAATTCCTTGGCCTCACTTTCTTCGCCGTGATTTCTAAATCTCATTTTGTTAACCTCAATTTCTTCACTTCAGCTTTCTTACTCTCAATTCCTTAACCTCAATCTCTCAATTTCTAAATCTCAGTTTCTTAAAATCAGTTTCTTAATTCTTAATCTTTTCTCGATTTCTCACCCTCAATTCCTTTATCTCAATTTATTAATCTCAATTCCTTCCTCTCAGTTCCTAAACCTCAATTTTTTTAACCTCAATTTCTCGACCTCGATTTCTTAACCTCAATGATCCACCCAAAACTTGGATCAATGGGACAGGATAAGAATCAGGAGTATTTTTCCCTTGACATCGCTCAGATTCTTTCTCTCTCTCAGTGTTTTAGCCCCCATTGGGTAACGTGGTTTAGTGGTCTGTTCCCAGATTTCCTTGAGAAAATACAGGTTTTCCTTGGAAAATACAGGCTTTCCTTGAAAAAACACAGTTTTCCTTGAAAAACCAAGTTTCTTTTTCTCGGAAAACAGTTTTTCCTTGAAAAAAATGCAGTTTCTCCTTGAAAAAAAACACTTTTTTTTTCTCGGAAAACTGAGTTTTTCCTCAAAAAAATGCAGTTTTTCCTTAAAAAAACCACATGCAAGGGGAGCACTGCGAGGGATATGTTTCAGATGCCAAGTTTTTGCAACTTTCAGAACTCCTGGGAATTCACCTTTCCCAGGTTATTTCTGGGCATTTTCTTTGCTCCATTTGGGTTTTTCTCCTTTTCACTAAAAGCTGTGTCACTAAAAAATAAAGAGCTCCACTCAAAATGTAAAAAAAAAAAAAAAAAAATCACTTTAAAGAATTCCTTTTAGCCAAAAATTAACCACGAAAAAGCTGTTTTTCCTAGGAGGGTAGGGGTTGGTATCCCATAAATTGAGATATTTCGGGAAGGATGAGAGTGGATTGCTCTAAATTAATATAATAAATTAATTTTTATATCCCCTATTCCTTACTTCATGCAAATTCTGTCGTATTCCTGGAGACATCCCTGAAATATTTCTCCTCCCACCTCCATTCCTGTCTTTTTAAAGTTGTTGGTTTTTTTTTTTAGCTTGGGATTTGCCAGGCAAGCTCCACTCCCTTCCTTTATTTTCCTTAAAATTGGTGAAAATATTGAGATTTTTTTTTGCACTTTGCTTGGGTTCTTGAGCTGGGCAAGGCATGAATTCTCCCTCGTTCCTTGGGATTAATTCTCCCTCATTCCATGGAATTAATTCTCCCTCGTTCCATGGGATTCATCATCTCTCTGAAGTGGGAGAGGAATTTGGGATCCCGAGGGGTTTCCTCGGATCAGCACTTGGGGAATTCAGCGATAACTCAACCCCAATCTTTGAGACTTTCTGTTAACTTGGCATCACAACAGAAAAATTAATTTGTTAGCTTATTTTTGGGGGGGAAAAAAAGGAGGAATAATTCTGTGTGGAAGCAGGACTGGTTAGAAAGCCCCCAAAACGCCGAGTAGAGAGCGGCAAAAGGCAGATCCTTAATTCCCAACGTCCCTTCCCAAACTTTGGGAGGCAGCTCAAGCCGGATCCGGATCATCCCTAACTCCCTGGGGAGTTTCCAGCACCGAATTCCCACTGGGAATGCATTCCCAGAGAATTCCCTCTGGTTTTAGCTCTCTCCAGGGCTGTTTATCCTGTTAGCGCATTAGGAGGGAGCAGCAGTTTTCCATCAGCTCCCGATGGGATCTAAAATGGATTTCTGGGAGCTCAGCTGAGCCGGGAATTCAGGAATCATGTGGGAAAGGCTGCCCTGAGTCCCATAAATCACTGGGAAGAGGGTGAGGCTGGAGCCGGAGGGAGGATTTTCAGGAATAAGAGCAGCCAGAACAGTCAGGGTCCAGCGGTTTCGGCTCATGTTCCTTGTCCCCATCCCCTGGGATGCACTTTTTCTTGGAAAACCACAGTTTTCCTTGAAAAAAAAAAGCAGTTTTCCTTGAAAAAAACGCATTTTTTCCAGGAAAATCCACGATTTTTCCTTGAAAAAGACCCACATGCATTCCCAAGTTCCATCGTGCTCCACCAGGAGGGATCAGAGCTGGGAGGCCCTGGCTGGATTTGGGGGGGGTTACCCCCAGTCCAAGGAGCAATTCCAAGCAGGATCTGACTCTCCGGAAGCCCCGGCAGGAATTAGAGGGATCTTGTTTAATGTGTTAGGCAGGGATGTGGGGACGGGGATGGGGAAGTTTTGGCTGTGAAGAAATCAACGGGAGGTAGGCAGGAAGGACGGAAGGAAGGAGAACAAAATTCCCAAAAAAAAGCGGAATGTGCTGGACTTGGGGCAGCACGAGGTCCTACCTTTCAAGAGACCTTCACGGTCCATGTGGATAGACCAGGTGAAAAGGAGGAGAAGGAATGGGAATAAAACAGAGAGAAGCAGAAAGAGCCTGATCAGAGAGAGAAATGAGGAGGTTCTGCATTCACAGGGGCAGTGCTACATCCAAAAAAAAAATTAAAAAAAAAAAAAACAAACCCCGGGAATCGTCGCCTCTTTATACCAAACGGAGCCAGGAGAGCCATTCCAGGTGGGATCAGCCTCCTTGGGGTCCCCCAGGAAGCCACCCCAGCGTGGAAAGGGTCATCCAAGAAGGGCTGGGGGCCATGGCCAGGGGACAGCAGTGGCTCTGGGGACCTGCGTGCAGCAGGACGAGGGTGGTTGGGTTCAGCCTTCATTCCTTGGAATGGCCCTGCAGATAAACCTACACCTTCCCAGAGCTTTTCCAGAGCTTTCCTCCCTCGTGAGGCTCCGGGGACAGTTCTGTGTCCTCCCCTCTGGCCTGCTGAGCTGTCCCCTCCTGGAGAGGGGCACTGCCTGTGCTGTGTCACCTGTGCCCTTATCCCAGCCCTGGCCTGGAATCCAGACCCTAAACCCACTCGGATTCCCCTTCCTGGCACCCAGGAGCTTCCAGCCGCCTCCCCCATGGGTGGCACGGAACATTTGGTATAACGAGGCACCGGTGCTGGCACGGGATATCCACGGATAATAATGGTGCCTGCTTGGAAAGGCTCTTCCCCGCTCGGGGAACACCATTATCCCGGGATTGGGGCAGAGATGTGATGGGATCTTGGAATGAGGAGCCTGGAGAGCGACATGCACAGGGCGCTGGGGACGCGGGGGTGGCGAGGGCGCAGCAGCCATGCCGTGGGGAGGAGGGGATGGGAGCCGGGATGGGCTCAATTCCTGCCCTTCCCTGGGATCCCAAATGCGGCCCCCAGCTCGGTCAGCCTCCGGCTTCACCTTCCCTTCTGCCTCCCGAAGGGAAACCCCCTGGAATTCCTGCCAGGAATCCTCCTGGTGTTCCTCGGGAAAAGTTCGTGGGTTTGTGGGTTGTTGGCTTTTTTTGGTTGTTCTTCCTTGATTGGGAAGAATCCTTCCTTCCCCCTTTATTTAGTCCATAAAACTCCATGGATTCCGTCCTGGAGTTTTGTTTCCCTTTCCCCTGGGAATTTTGGGAATGGGGCTGTCCGTAAAAGTCAGAGCTCCAGCTGAACAGAAGGATGAAGGATTCATCCCAATCCTCCCCCTTGCCTGGAAGGAAACACCCCTTGGGTGGTGCCGGGATTCCAAGCCACTCCAAGAGTCTGGATTCCCTTTGGAGTGAGGCAGGGGGAACTTTAATTCTTTAAGGAGCTAAAATGAAAATCCTCTCAGCTGCCCAGTGAGCCCTGACAGCAGGACCTGCTCCCGCTCCCGGGGAATCATGGAGTGCTGGGAATGCTTGGGAGCCTCCTGTCCCTTTCTGACACATCCCAGGAGTTTTCCTGGAGGGAATAAAGGCTCTGCTGCCCTTTAAGGGTGACATTTGCGTGCAAACAGCAGGATGGAGCCGGGGAAGTCAGAGAGGTTCCAGCTGAATCCCTGCTGGAGCGCTCACAGGGGTTTTTTTGTGGGATTATGTGGGGCTGGAATGCAGGCAGATCCCAAATCATTCCCCTTTCCGGCTTCCAGGGCTGATCCCAGTAGAACTTCGGGAGGAATATCCCATGGATATTCATTTATGGGAAGGAGAGGGGCTGAGCTGTGGGGTGAGACTCCAAAAACACCCTCAGGCTGCGATGAAATTTGGGGTTTTGGGGTGGTTTTGGGGGTTTTATGTGTCAGGAGCTTGATCAGGGTCGCTCTGCTCCTGGTGGGAGCCGATTCCAGAATCCCAGCTCTGCCCAGCCTGATCCCAACAGAACCTTGGACATTCCTCCTTTAGGATACCTCAGACACACCCTCAGGCTGCTACAGAGTTCAGGTTTCTTTGGGGGTGTTTTGGGGGATTTTATGCATCCATTAAGGTCGGTTCGCTCCTGCTGGGAGCTGTCCGAGGTCGCCGATTGCTGAATCCTGGGAGAAGGAGGCTGGCGTTTCAGGAGCCGTTTCCTTCGGGAGTTCCTCACAGCGGGAAGGCGGCAGGGGAGGGAAGGGAATGGGGGCTGTGATGGTGGGGAAAGGGCTGATGGGGGGTGTCCGACATTCCGTGGGATCCTACCTGTAGTCGAAGGATCCATCCTCCACGTTCTTGTCCTCGGGATTGAGGTGCTCGTCCTTGTTGTCCCGCACTGCCAAGGAGCAGAGAGCATCCCCCCCAGTTAAACCAGTAAGGATTGGGAAGGGTTTGGGAACTGGGGAGGAGCTGGGGAAGGATCCGGGGGTATCCCTGAGGGGGGAGAGCTTGGAGGGGTAAAAACTGAGCGGGGAGGGATCGGAAAGGGTTGCACAGGGGTTACACAGGGGTTACAAAGGGGTTACACAGGGGTTACAAAGGGTTTGAAAAAGTGAAGGATTTGTGAAGTGAAAAAGGGTTTGAAAAGGGTTTGTGAGGCGTTTACAAAGGGTTTACAAAGTGCTTACGAATGGTTTGCAAAGGGATTGCAAAGGGTTTGAAAAGGGTTTACAAAGGGGTTACTAAAGGGTTGTAAAGGGTTTGCAAAGTGTTTATAAAGGGTTTACAGAGGGTTCATAAGGGGTTTATAAAGGGCTGAAAAGGGGTTTGAAAAGGGGTTTAAAAGGGTTTACAAAGGGTTTGAAAAGGGTTTACAAAGCATTTGCAAAGGACTCTGCTGTGGTGGCAGCTTGAATTCTTAACTGTAGAATTTTCTTAATTTTAAGAACTTTTGAAATGTTTATTTTATAAAATCATAAAAAAATAAGAACATTTTAAGCACTAAATACTAATATAATAAAGAAAATGTAAATAATTTTATTAGTAAATAAACCCATGTAAATGCTAATAAATAATGAACGAAATGATGCTTCTTATGAATTTATGTAAGAATTTTTAATATGACACTTATATCTGTAATTTTATGTATCAATGTATTTCTGTACTAATATAAAATAAATCCATGTACTCATAAATATAAAATTTATATTCAAATAAATCCATAAATTCCCACTGCAGAAAGATCAACCCCTCACAATCCTGTCTCTCCAATTCCTGGATTAAACCTTGGGATTGCCCATTCCTGTTGTCACCTGGCTATTTCCCACCACCGCCTTTTCCCAAAGAATCCCAAACCCATTTAAATTTTGGGATTGCCCATTCCCTTTGTCACCTGGATATTCTCCACCACCACATTATCCCCAAGAATCCCGAATCCCTTTAAATTTTGGGATTGCCCATTCCATTCTCACCTGGGTATTTCCCACCACCACATTTTCCCCAAGAATCCCAAACCCCTTTAAATTTTGGGATTGCCCATTCCCATTCCCATCTGGATATTTCCCACCACCGCCTTTTCCCAAAGAATCCCAAACCCATTTAAGTTTTGGGATTGCCCATTCCCGTTCTCACCTGGATATTCCCCACCACCACATTATCCTCAAGAATCCTGGATCCATTTAAATTTTGGGATTGCCCATTCCCATTCTCATCTGGATATTCCCCACCACCACATTATCTCCAAGAATCCCAAACTCCTTTAAATTTTGGGAATCCCATTCCCGTTCTCACCTGGGTACTTCCCGCCGCGGCTCCTCTTGATGAAGCAGACGATGAGCAGGATGAGCACGAGGAGGGCGATGGCGCACATGAGGCCGATGAACCAGCCCTGCGTGGCGATGTCCACCTGGTTCTTGGTGTAGGCTGCCGGAAAAAGGGGAAAATATTCCTGAGGAATGGAGCAGAGCGCGCGGGGAATGGAGGAAGAGGAGTTCAGGGCACCGCTTTGGGAATTTTCTCTAGTTTGGGTGTGTCTGGGCGCGAGGTTGAAGTCGCAGTTCAAGGGTTTGCGGTGGTTTTTGGTGTTTTTTTCATGATTTTGGTGGATTTTTGGGGCTTTTTTGGTGGTTTTTGGTGTTTTATTAATGTATTTTTATGCTTTCTGGTTCTTCTTTGGAGCGGTTTTTCGTGGAGTTTTTTTGTGGGTTTGGGGTGGTTTTTTGGCAGTGTTTTTGTGGTTTTTTGGTGTTTTATTGGGTTTTTTCAGTGGTTTTTGGTGTATTTTTCTGTGGGGTTTTTTGTACTTTTTGGTGGCTTTTTGGAGCTTTTTAGAGGTATTTTTGGTGCTTTTTCATGTTTTTTTTTTCCTTTTATGATGGAAAATAAAATCGGTTTTATCGGGAGCTTTGAAAAGTGAAGGAACCCAACAGACAGGAAAATCCAGGAAAAGGGAATTGCAAATAAAGGCGAAAGAATCTGGGGAAGGAATCTGATGGAATTTGCTGCATCTGAAAACCACTCCGGGTGTGGGAAGACCCAAGAGAAACATTCCCAATCCCAAGGGATTTGGGACAGCACCGCTGGATCAGGGAACTGCTGAGCCCTGAGGAGTTCACTGGCAGCCTTGAACTGGGATGAACTGGGATGAACTGGGATGAACTGGGATGGACCGGAGGGAAGAAGGGTCTGATAGCTCCACGTGTTTTCTCCTGGAGCAGATTCCTCTTTCCAGCTCCTTCCCAAGGCTCTCTCCTGTTTACAGGATTAATTCCAAGCGTGACGGTGTCCTCTTCCCATCCTCCAGCTCCCGTGTCCTCCCTGCCATTCCCAGCTCTCTCCCACGCGCTCAGACAGACAAATCCATGGCCTAAAAATAGCTCCAGAGCTGCCTTTTCCAGCCTCTCCTTGGAATTCAGCGAGGCAGAGGAGAAAATAACCTTCAGCGCAGCAGCGGGGGCTGGATTTATCCTGGCTGAGGGAAAACCGAGGCGTTCCCGGTGGGAATGTGGGAGATCCAGGGTGGTTGGGGTGGGATTGGGAATGGAGATGGGCAGGAGAGAGCCGGGAGCATCCTGAGAATCCGGTGAGAAAAAAAGATGGGTAAAGAAAGCTGGGAACAGCCCTCCCTCAATGGTTTCAGAGGGAAAGGAGCTTGGAAGAGAGGGAGCAATGGGAAAAATGGGTTGGATTGGTGAAAATTCCTAACACACAAAATTTCTGGGATCGAACTGTGTATTGGAATGGAGCCCAAGAGAAGAAGCGATCTCCTCAGGATGAAATCCAGGGAATTGCAGGCAAACCATGGCAAGGAAACTCAGATTGAAGGGGACAACGACACAAGGGAGAATCTTTGGTCAAGGAATGACACTGAACCCGGAATATTTTGTGGATTTTGAGCAGCACTGAGGGTGGAAGGAGCTGCCTGATGCTTCCTTTGGCTGGTTTTCCCTCCAACACTGCCAAATCCCACGTTTCCTTTATCCCAACCTGAGCTCCAGTCTTTGTGGATGCACTTTTAGAAGGAGGGAATGAGATGATGACAAGAAATGGATTAGATTATCTGAGTTCTCAGGGAGGGAAGGGGAAGGAAGCTCTGCCGGAAGGCTTGGAGAGGGAAAAAATTCCATGAGCAGTGATAGGATGGGGTTTTTACAGGGAGAAAAAAAGGGAGGGTCTTCAAAATAGGAAATTCCAGAGAAGCCTGAGAGGTGGGACGAGGGATGGAGCTGAGCTGGGAAAGGAGGGAGGATTTCAAACCCAAAGTGGCCAGGAGATCACACAGGGGCATGGGGGCACTGCCTGTAGGGAAGGGGATGATCCTTCCCAAAAAAAAAAAAGGCGATAAATTCCATCTTTTGCAAAAAAAGGAGGAAAATTTCCATCTTTCCCAAAAAAGCGATACCCGAGGACCAAATCAAATCCCAGCCAAGGTGGATTTGGAGCCAAGGAGTGACTGTCATTGCAGCAGTGGGGACAGGAAGGTTTGAAGCCCGTGGCTGTCCCAGGGGATTTTGTGATTTGCTTTAAGGTGAGGCCAACCTCTAGGGAAAACGGGAAAGCAGCTGAGGGATCTGACAAGTCCTGATTGGAATCGCAGGTGCAGAGCCTTTTTAAAAAATAATTAATGATAATTTTGTGGCAGAGAAGTCGTTAGCTCAGTGTCGTCATTGACGTGCCGGGAGCAGATCTCGGCTCCACCAGGTTTTTTGTCTTGGGTTGCGAAGGAGATCTTTGGGGAGTGAAAAGTCCCCTCTGGCTCCAGCCTTGTGTGATCCTATTCCAGAACCACAGGATCCCTGAGGTTGGAAAATCCCTCTGGGATCATCGAGTCCAAGCTGTGCCCGATGCCCACCCTGAGCCCTGAGTGCCACGTCCAGGTGACACCTCCAGGGATGGGCACTCCAAACCTCCCTGGGCAGTCCCTGCCAAGGCCTGGCCATGCTTTCCATGAGGAAATTCCTGCTGATTTCCAGCCTAAACCTCCCCTGGCCCAGCCTGAGGTTGTTCCCTCTCCTCCTGTCCCTGTTCCCTGGGATAAGATCCCAAATCCCCCCCGGCTGCCCCCTCCTGTCAGGGAGTTGTGCAGAGCCACAAATTCCCCCTGGTCCCCCTTTTCTCCCGGCTGAGCTCCCTCACGAAGTCTCCAGTTCCTTCCCCATCTCCATTCCCTCCCCTGGACATTCTTCCCAGTGTTTGGACGAGTCAAGGAACCCATTTTTTTATTTAAAATTTAGCAGACCTCCCCCTACTCCGCTATTTTTGTCATTTCCAAGTGCCCTTTGCTCCTGGGAGGAATTTTGTCGCCTTAATGAGCTGCCAGTTAATCAGGAGCAAAATCAGAGCTTGGCCTCCTGCAGGGGAATATTTCTTATTTATCTGCACCCAGCCTGAAGAAACCTTTAGAACAACGATTTACAACATATATTAAAAAAAAACCCAAAACCAATCCCCCCCAAAAAACTGCACGGTTCCTTTTTATCCAAAGCATTCCCGATGCCATAGGATTGTCAGCGGGGGCCCAGCACTTGTGTCAGCAGCATCCAACCAGGAGAGAAATGGATGTGGAGCGTTTATTCCTGCAGGGAAGGCGACAGCTCCGTGCATCCCACAAGGCTGAGGTCAGCACCAGCCTCAATCCCGGGGATAAAGGTGGCCCCATCCCTTATTCTCCATGAAAATATCAGTAGGAACCTCTCAATTATGGAAAATATATGCAGAGTCTTCCCAGCAGGAATCGGCCAAGGATATTGTGCTTTTTCCCCATTTTTTTTAATGATTCCCGGCCCCTTGCTGTCCCCTCGGTCCCCCCACGGATCGCGAAGTGGGGGAAAAGCAGGGGAGGAAGGAAGAGGCGGGTCCAGGTTGGGAATGGTTATCCAGAGGGAGAAAATGGTTATCCAGAGGGATAACTCCCAGGTAGGGCAGGAGCTGACGGAGATTTCGGACTCAGGGAAAGATCCGGAAGCAGAAACAAAATTTGGGGATTGAACGCAGCAACTGGAGCTGTGCTGGGAGGGGTCTGAGTCCGAAATCAGCTCTGACGTGTGGGATCAGAGTATTCCAGGGGCTGCCATGCCATGGATTTGTTCAATCCCAGAGCAGTTTGGGGACAGAGATGCGGGCAGCGCTCACTGGGGGTTTGCCAGCCTTGAGTGGGGTTGGACATTCCCAAACCTCCTTGGGGACGTGGTCGCCTTGGCAGTGCCCGGGGTACGGTGGGACTCGATGGTCGCAGAGGTTTTTCCAACCTTAATTCCACGGAACACCGGTGGCTGCCATCTGTCCCTGCCAGGGAATTACCTGGCGTCATTCCGGATTTTCTGACCATTTCGGAGGCACGTGGGGTGTGTGGGGAGCTCTGCTCCACCATTCCCACAGCTCTCCCTCACTGCAATTCCCATTTTCCTTTTACCCTTCCTGGCAACGCCCAGAAATTGCCAGGCTTTCCCATCCCACAGCTGGAGCCGAGAAAAACCATTTTAATTCCTTGGAAATCCCCACCTCTACCTACGGCACTGGCAGGGAGGCTGCTCTGGTGTTTCCTGCTCTGCGGAATTCCAGGAGAGTGTTTGATAGGAGCTGTGCACAGAGCCCTACGGAAAAGCTCCGGGTGGATACGAAGGGATTTAGGGCTCTTTGGATTTACTGGGAATTGTCAGGAGAGAACGGCAGAGTTTTACAAACGGATAAAGCTCCTGTGGGACAAAGGAGGGAGCGCCTGGTGCCGGGCGGGAAATGGGGGAATCCGTAAAGAGGGAAACATGGAAACCACACAGATACAAAGCCTGGAAAATTCCATGCCGAGAGCCAGAGGAAACATCCCAGAAGGATGGAAATCCCTAAGGGTACGCTCATGCTAGCACCACATTCCCACTCCCAACGCTGCATCCCATCCACGACATCTCATTGTCCCCAAGAGTCCGCGAGCAGAGCAGAGGCCACGACAACACGAACGCATTCTCCTCCCTTTCCTCCATTCCGAGGCAACCCCATCCCGTGGGATCCCTGTCCGAAGGGATCCTCATCCCTTCCTGGCATCCTCCTCCTCCTCCGTGCAACGCCGAGCAACCCCTGGGTTGAGAAATGCCGTGAGCCGAGGGCGCTGGGATGAGGAGTTTCCATGCAGCCATGGCCGAAGCACCATGGGGATGGCTGGGCCATGCCGGGGACACACCGGGGACATTCCGGGGACACTCTGGGGACACACTGGGGACATTCCAGGGACACTCTGGGGGCACACCGGGGACATTCCGGGGACACTCTGGGGACACGCGGCCGACGCCCGTCTCACCTGAGCTGGTGGTAAAGGTAATGTACGAGTGCTCGCTGGGGTGGGACCATATGGGGAACACCCACAGCTTGTACATCATCCCCGGCGTCAGATCCGCCAGCTGCACCGAGGACGGGCCCTGAGACTTAACGGGGATTGATTTCTCTGTCTTGTTACCTGGGGAACAGAAACCGCACATCAAACCATGCCCGGAAACCCCACGGGGACACGGGGGACACCGCGGCCCAGGAGCAGGGCTGGCCGGGAATGACGCGGCTCCAGGGGAACAGAGCTGCTGGTTTGGGGTCGGTACCGGAGACAAAGAGTTCCTGGTTTGGGGTTGGTACCAGAGCCAAAGAGTTCCTGGTTTGGGGTCGGTACTGGAGACAAAGAGTTCTTGGTTTGGGGTCGGTACCGGAGCCAAAGAGTTCCTGGTTTGGGATTGGTACTGGAGCCAAAGAGTTCCTGGTTTGGGATTGGTACCGGAGCCAAAGAGTTCCTGGTTTGGGATCGGTACTGGAGCCAAAGAGTTGCTGGTTTGGGATCATTTCCTGAGCCAAGGAGCTGCTGGTTTACCAGGGGCAAGGCAGTGTGATATCCCTGGGAATTAAGTGGGAATTACACAGCTCCAGGGACAAGGAGCTGCTGGTTTGGGGTTGGTATCTGAGCCAAGGAGGTGATGGTTTAGGATCATTTCCCAAGCTGCTGGTTTGGGGTCACTGCTCTGGGGACAAGGAGCTGCTGATCTGGGGCTGTTGCCCAGTGAGAATTGAGGATATTCCTGCCTCAGTGAGGCGGGAACGTGGTGGGTGTTGTGCTGCATCCCTGCTTGTCACACCGGGGAAAAAAATTCCTGGGAGCTGTTTGGGTCTCTCCCTAAGTTTAAGGCTCCATAAGTTCTTTATCTGCCCAGCTTCACATCTGGATTTCTGGGATTTTACCAAAAAAAAGCTGGAATTTGACTGGTGGGGCCCAGCTGGGTGAAGGAGCTACAGGATTGGGTTCTGGTGCTCCAGGTGTGCCCCAGGTGTGCACCTGGACCCGATCCTTGTGCTTCCCAGTGACTGAGGAAAAATAGGGGTGGGTTGGGAGCTGGGGTATTTGGGGTTTAGGGCCTGGCAAGCTCATGCATATCCTGAAATATGGAAATTTCAGAGACCAGGCACTGGTTTTGCGCAGGGAATCGTTTCAAGGACAATTCAAGGTCATCTCCTGAGGGAAGCTGGAATGGCCAGAAGGAGTTTCCTGCCAGGAATTACAACTGGTTTATCTCAAATGCCGATTTCAGGGATTCCAGACTGGCACAGCAGCAGATGTGAGGGCCGGGAATAAACTCAGGGATGAGCAGCAGCTGGCACTGCCTCTCCAGAAACCCCAAACCAACCAACGACACCAAAACCTCTCCCTAAACCGGCACCAAACCCGGAGATCGCGGCTCCGCTCCCAGCCCAGGACGGAGCCGTACAATGCTAAGAGACACCGAGGAGGAGGTTTGGGACCTTAGAGGATTCTGCCAACTCCAGGTTCAGGAACCCCACCTTCCAATTCCCACGAGTTTCATTTTCCTCCGTGTTTTACACCTCTTCCCGCTGACCACAACATTCCCAACAATCATCCAACCCCACAGCCGTCGGCGCACGGAGAGGGGACCCCTCGAGAACCTCCTCCGGTCTAGCCCCAACCACCACGACCACGATGTTTTCCCCCTCCCTGGGGTTTTTTTTCCGTGGAATTATGGAATTGAATCCAAGGGGATGGGCGGGAGCTGGCAGGATCTCTAAGGGCAGCGCCACCCCGTAGAGTGCCCACGCGATCTGATGCTTACTGGTGATATACTTAACCACAAAGTCAGTTCCTGCCGAGAAATTGTGGCTCCAGGTGATGTTTGCCCAGTTACTGTTCGCCATGGCTCTGATGTCCCATATGGACGATCCATTGGCGGCTGGGGGACAGGTTAGAACAGGAGTTAGTGCTTAGCGGGGTTAGGCCCGGCTCAGAGCTCGACTAGCAGCTGGCGGTGGGGGAAGCTCGCGAAAAGCTCGAAAACCTGACAAAAATCTTAAAAAAACCTCACGAAATCCTTACGAAAACCTTACAAAATCCTTACGAAAACCTTGTAAAATCCTTAAAAAATCCTTACAAAAAACCTTACAGAAAACCTTACAAAACTTCACAAAAACTTCAAATAAACCTTAAAAATACTCATAAAAAGCTTACTAAACCTCACAAAAACCTTGATAAAACCTTACAAAAACCTTACAAAATCCTTACAAAAAACCTTACAAAACCCTCACAAAAACCTTACCAAAACCTCAAAAACCCCATAGAATCTCACAAAAACTTTGAATAAACCTCACAAAAACCTTTAAAAACTTTATAAAAAAACCTCAAAGTTCCTCACAAAAACCTCACAAAATCCTTACAAAATCCTGGAGCAAACGCTTTGGTCTCAGCTTAAGTGTGGATTAACGCCAGCCTAAAAATGGGTTGTTCCTTTCCAAGATTCCCAGCGCTTTTAGGGAATTTTGGGCGCCCTTTGAATCCCATACACTCGGCTCATCCTGGAATTCTTCCGGGGCACATCCCCGAGGATCTGGGCCAGCAGGGAAACCTCGTCCTGGAATTCCTGCATGGATGAGCATGGATCCAGCGCCAGGAGCGGCAGGGAATTGTCACTTTGCCGTGGCCCTGGTGGGACCACGCGGTCACTCGTGAGCGAGGTTGAAGTTAAGGGATGTCGATGTCGCTTGGGATGAGTCCCGGGAGCCAATCCCACACTTCAGTGGGATTTTAAGGGACAGTGGAGAAGTGACACCTTGGGGGCTTTGTTGCCATTTTTCCTCAGGGTGTTTCGATGTTTTGGCGTCACAAAATCCGTGATCGACCGCCACAATCCCTTGGGAAAAGCCAATCGCGGGGTTTTTAGGGTGCTGCAAGGATCCGGGATCCTCTAAATCCCAGCCTGGGCTGGATGGGGACGCTGGAGGTTCCTCTTTTCCTCCTGTCCTCTTTCCCCGCTCGGTGCCTCACACTTAATTCCCTATTTCCAGTCAGGAGTGTTTTTCCGTGGATTAATGACTGGTGTGGGGCTGATCTCTCTTCGTCACCAAACCTGGGGTGTCACACGGGGGCAGATCCCCCCCTGCAGAAGGTTTTGGTGGTTTTGAAGCATTTTAAGCTGATTTCATGCAAAAATATAAAGAAATGGCTTTGAACTGAGTCACAGGATTATCCCATGGTTGGGTTGGGAGGCACCTTAAAACTCATCTCATTCCACCCCATTCCACATTTCCTACTATCCCAGCTTGCTCCAAACCCCATCCAAGTCCTTAATCCTGATTCCATTCCCTTTTCACTTGATTTATTTCTCAACAAACCTAATTATTTATTAACAGTAAATTCCATGACCCCGGCGTTCCAAACCCAGACAAATCCTTCTGGATTTATCCCCAAAACCACATCCAGGAGGGGAAGATTTCCCCACCAGAGCCGAGCTGGAAACTCCTGGTGGCAGGAGAAGTTTCTCCTGACCCGGGAAACGCCTGGCGCAGGGATCGTGCTGGAACTCCTGCCCTTCCCCAGCGCTCCTGGGGGCTCCGGCAGAGCAGGGAGCAGTGGGATAAACCCGAGGAGACTCGGATAAATCCTGACAGGTCTCCGTGCTAACAGCTGATGTGCTAAATCCGAGGTGACACCTGCTGCAGGAGCACCAGAACCCGTTTGTAACAGCTCTGAACACCACATCACACTCTGGGCAACGTTTGTAGGCTTTCCCACCTCTTCCCAAACCTCATCGCCACACCCACGGCAGGGTTGGGTCTATCCCTGCTGTCACAGAACCCTCCAAATTCCCATCCTGGAGCGTGGAGCAGCTCCGATTTTCCCAAAGAGTTGAGGTGGGGAAGGGCTCTAGTAGGGTTAGAGAGGGGTTAGAGGAAAAGGAAAGCTCAGTACCCAACTCGTGCCTGGTGGTGGCTGCCGGAGCCCTCTCGGCAGCGGCGCTGGTGCTGGCGGCGGTGGCGGCGGTGGTTGTGGTGGCTGTTGTGGTGGTGGTGGTTGTGGTGGCTGTTGTGGTTGTTGTGGTGGTTGTTGGGATGGTTGTAGGGCTGGTTGTAGGGCTGATTGTAGGACTGGTTTCAGGACTGGTTTCAGGACTGGTTTCGTCCCCTGTGGTTGGAGGCGGCCCAGTTGCCTCTGGGAGAGGGAAACACCAGCTTCGTACCCGAGGTGGCGTCCCCGGGGCTCTGCCCTCCCCAGAGCTGCACGGCACGGAGCAAATCCCGCCGGGAACGCGTGGCTGGACACCCTTTTCCTACCCCTGGGCCCATGCAGGGATGGTCTGCACCCATTCCTGGGGCTGGAGCAAATCCCGGTGGGAATACGAGGCTGAATCCCTTTTCCTACCCCTGTCCCCATGCAAGGGTGTCCTGAGCCCATCCCAGGAGCTGGCCCAGGGATTCCAAACCCCTCTGAAGGGTCAAGGAAAGCAGATTTTACAAATATCGCCCCCGAAAACCACAACGGCTCTAAGAAAGCACTTTAAAACCAGTCCCAGGACCAAGCCAGGCTTTTCTTCCCCACCCCCAGTCCATCCCCAAGGAGAGCCAAGCCCCGAAAGCTCCGTGTCCAAAGGCAGAGAGGGGCAGGAGCTCGCTCAGTCCACCCGAGATGAGATAAAACCGCGGCTGAAAGCACCAGCCCTGCTCGGGGGTGACCCCAGAGCACCCCCAGGTACTCACAAACATCCGGCCCAGCCCCAGGAGAGCCCCAGGAGCAGCCACGGTCACCCCAAAACCCTTCCCAGCCCCAGACGTGCCCCAGGAGCAGCCACAGTCACCCCAAAACCCCTCCCAGCCCCGGGGTGCGCCCTCTCGGCGGGGACCCCTCCCATGCCCATCTCATGCACCCCGGAGCGAAGCCCCCCGTGCACAGCCCGTCCCTGCCCCATCCCGGGGGTCCAGCCCGGGCAGGGGGAGGTGACAGGGAGAGGACACATCCCAAGGCTCGGCTTTGCCCTCGGTATTCGTGGAGCGGCAAAAATAAAAAGGATTTTTTTTGCGTTTTGCCCTCCGGGGTTTGTCTCGGTGGTGGGGGAAGGACTTTGCGGGGTCCCGAGGCCGTTAAAAGCTTTTCCTGCGTTGGGATTTGTCCCCATCCATCTCCGCTGATTCCTGGCGGGGTTTGGGGTTAAGAGATTGGTGTCGCGGGGTTAATGTCCCCATTAACGGCATGGAGCCGCGCCAGGGGCCGGGAACAATCCGACAGCGCCGGAGCGATCAGCTAATGCAGGCTCGGCATTCCCATGGGAATCACGGCTCCCCGAGGGGGAAAACGAGACCCCAGAAAGGCTCAAAGTGACTTTGGGAAAGGCGGGAGCCGGCGGAAAAGCTGGCACGGCTCTCCAGCTTCCATCGGGGCTCTCCCAGCGCCTCCCAGGAGCAGGAGAAATTCCTGCTCCAGACTTCAGATGGGAAGAGATTATCCGGGATAAATCCCAGCCTCGCTGTGCCCGGTGCGGGATCTCATCCCTGAGCATCCCTCACGCACTGCAGCACCCAAATCCTCCGGGATGCGGCCGCGCCTGGAGCACCGGGGATGAGGCGACAGCGATTCCAGGCGGGATTTGCCCTCCCTGCCCCACTTCCCTGGCTCTGGGGGAGGACATCCCCGGGAGCGGAGCCGTCACTTCCCATCAGGATAACTCGGGCTGGCTCCCGAGGAGATCCAGGAGGGGATGGCGGGGATGAAAATCATCCTGGCAGGAGCAGGGACAGGTGAAGAGTGGGATGGGGTGAGCTGGAAAACTCGGGGAGGGGAGGATGGGAATGCAGCTCCCGCTGGGAGAGGGAGGGATTTAATCCCAAGGGATGAAAAGCTCCGGCCTCGATGGGGTTTAAATATGGAATGGATGCGGGAGGAGAGCTCGGCTGGGAGATTTGGGGCGGGGGGAGATCAGGGGAGGTCGCTGGGCTTTGAAATCCATCCCCTGATGAGGGCTGAGGGGGATCCCAGGGATCCGATATCCCCTGAAACAAAGGGATCCGACCACTGAGAGTCCCTTTGTGGAGCTCCCGGGGCCACCACCAGCAGTGACAAATATCCCAAAGGGAGAGGGGAGAGCCAGACTGGCATTCCCAGAACTCTGGAAAGTGTGGAAATCCCATCCATCCTCCTAAAAACGACCGCGGTGCTCCAGCCGCGGCATTCCCGAGCTTTGCTGGAGAGCCTTTCCTGCATTCCCAACACGAGGCACAACTCCAGGGCGTGAGCAGAAAGTTTGGGTGGAATCTGTGGGATGTGGGGGATGAAATCCCCCTTTTCCAAAAGACAGCTTCCACCTTCCCCATCCCAGGGCCGGGCAGCACCTGGGAATTGCTCCAAGCAGGAAGAAATCACCCGGGGAAATTCGGACTGAAAACCACCGGCAGCAATTCCCAGCTCTTTATCCCATTTGAGCCCAGCCCTTCTTCCTGGAAAGAGCCAAACGAGCACTCAGCTCCCTAATTGCCTCCCTTCCAAGGCTTTTTCCGTCTGCAAGATCCATTATTCCCTCTCAGGGAAAGGATGGGGCGCTGATGATGGATTGAGGATGCAGCAATTAATAATTTCGCTAATGAGCGATGCTGAGCTCTTCGCTGCCTCCCCAGCCGGGAGTGGAGCAGTAAAAAAAAAGAGTCCAAACCTCTCACAAAAACCTGTTTGAAGCTCAGGTTAAGGGATAAAAAACCCCAAACCCAAGGAAGAAGAATCCTAAAAGAAAAATGGGATTTTTTTTTTTTTTAAGGGAAGATCTAAATAAAAGACACAAATCCTGCTCAGAGTGGGATAATTCAGTGAAAAGTGGGAGTTTTTTGGGCAAAATGCAGGAAACAATCCCAATCTCTGCTGCTTTTTAATTATTCAGAGGTGCTTTTAATGTGTTGTTGGGCTGTGGGAACAGCTTTCCCTGGGGTGTGCCTGAAAAATAATGAGGCTTGGAGAAATTGGGATGAATTTTTCATGATTTTTGATGATTGGGCTGAGGACATTTGCGGAGATTTATTGTTAATTATCCTGGTTTTTACCAACAGGACGGAACTGGGAAGTCTGGGCCTTGGAATTCTCCAAATCCGAAAGAGAAGAAATTGGAGAAGAGAAGGGGGTGATGGAGCAGAAAGAGATTCCTTCTGTTTCTAAAGTGAAAAATGGGATTTTTCTCCTCAAATTCCCATTTATGGACAAGGAAAAGTCACATTTTTCCCTCCCAGTCTAAACCCAATTTCTTTATGATCCCTGATGAAGTTTTTCCATACAGATGGAAAATCAAAAAATCCACTTTGGGGTTTTGTTTTTTTTCCTCATTCAGAGCATAAACAAAAGTCCTTTTTTAATCTCCTCCTTTCCCAAATCCCCTCTCCCGTTGTGCAAAGCCTGGCTTAGGAAAGGTGAAGCCTTTCCTAAGGGAAAATCTCTGCACTTCGCTTCGATTCCATCACCTGCTCGGGTTCCTCCTGGCCCTGACCCTGCCTGTGTTGGGTTTTCCCTGGAAAAGGAACCTTTTCATTGCCTGTCGGTGCCAGCCACGGCAAGGAGAGTTCTCCTGCAATTCCAGAAATCCATGGAATCACTGCGATTCCATAAAAAATCTGCCCCACCTGGGTCAGCCAGCAGAGATGGGAAAGGTCAGGGAGCATTTCCCAGGATTTTTTGGGAAGAGAAACATCCTCTGGAACCTGATTCTGTTCAAACTGTGGCCTGAGTTGAAATGAGATCCAGCTCCAGAGTGGGATTGGGATGGGAGAGGGATTTTTCCGTGCCCTAAGTCCTCTCCTGGAGCCTGGAACGGGAAGATGCGGCAGAAATTCCTGATTCTCAGCCCTTTTCCGGCCCTTCCCAAAGTGCTATTTCTCCTTTTGGAATGGAGAAAATGAAGGGATGTGCTCCGGAAAATTGGAGAATTATCCCTGAAAACACAAATAATTCCGGAGGGGCAAGAAATGAAGCCAGGAATGATTGGGGGCTGGGAGGATGAAGAGATCAGGCTGTGATTGCAAAGCTCAGCAAGACCCTCTGGAAGCAGACAAAGGCTCAAGGTGATCCTGATCCACAAAGAAAATCCAGATTCTGGTGGAAGAACCAAACTCTGGATGGAGAAGAGCTGGAGGAGAGGATCCCAATCCCAGAGTTTTTTAATGTGAATTTTCATGGATTTATATGTTCATTTCCAGGATTTTTAAATGAATTTTCAGGTCCCCACCACCTAAACCTGACCAATCTGTTATTCCTCCTTTTTTGGGGGGAGGTTGGGGAAGAGGGAGGAAAAGAAAAAGAAGGAGAAAGATCCGCATCTGTTCGGGATAAAAAGCGAAATCACATCGGGAAGAGATACCACAGCAAGAAAATCCAAGGAAAAGGAACATCCACGGGGCAGGAAAGCGAATCCTACAGGTGCAGAGAGCAGATCCTGCACTTGTATCCCTCGGGAAGAGCCTTCCCTGGGAAGCTGTTCCCGCTGGGAATGTTGCAGAGGCCAAGCAGGACCTGCTGGAGAGCCCTCGGTGCAGGCGATCGGGAGCTGCTGCTGCTCCCAAAAAGCTTTTTTTGGGATGAGTTTGGGCCCCTGGCTCGGCCATTCCCACATTCCTGAGCTGGGGGAAGGCTCTCCCGCTGTTGGAATGTGGGAAATGCGTGTTGGGTGTGGGAAAATCAAAGTTTTCCGTGTCTGTGAGAGGTGGGAATCCTCCCCCGGGTGAGCCGGGATTGTGTCGGGGCCTTGCAGGGCGGCGCTGGGATAACCAGGATCGGCTTTTCCATGGAAGCAGCAGCAGGAGGAGCTGTCCCTGGTACTGGAAAAAGTCTTTCCCTTGCTCCCAGGTTTGGGTTTTTTTTGGGAATAGCGAGGAGGGCAAAGCCAGCAGGAGGCTCCATGCAGAACATGCACAGCTGCGGCCCCAAATTCCCGCTCAACCCTTCCAATGGACACCGGGAATGGGAGGAATCTCCTGGATCAAAGCCCTGGGAGAGCCGCAGGGAATTCCGGGCACAGCCTAAAAGTCTCCCAAACCTCTGTCTGCCATCCCACAGGTGCAGGGGTGGGAAACACCAGGAATGTTCTGGGGTTTGTAGGGTGGGGGTGTGGAGGATTAAAAAAGGGAGAGGGGTTTGTGCAGAGCTGGGGTTGGAATCCTCCCTGAGAGGGGGGAAAAACTCATTAATAGGGAAAAAATCCCATTTATAGGGAAAAACTCTCACTAATAAGGAAAAATGCCTCTTTAGTAGGGGAAAAAGCCCTCGTTAATGGGGGAAAAAACCCTTCTTTAATAGGGGAAAAAGCCCCTTTTATAGGGGAAGCCCTCTTTAATGGGGAAAAAAACCTCTTTAATAGGGGAAAGAAATCCCTCTATAATAGGGAAAAAAATCCTCTTTAATAGGGAAAACCCCTCTTTAACAGGGAAAACCCCCGGTGTCATAAGGGGAAAAAAAACCTCTTAAATAGGGAAAAAACTTCCTTAATAGGGGAAAAAACCTCCTTAATAGGGGAAAAACCCCTCTGTAATAAGGGGGAAAAAAATCCTGCTTTAACAGGGAGAAAAAACCTCTTTAATAGGAGGGAAAAACGCTCTTTAATAGGAAAAAAACACCCCTCTTTAACAGGGGAAAAAATCTCTTCTTTAATAGGGGAAAAAAATCTTCAAAAAGGGAAAAAATCTTTTATAGAGAAAAAAAGTCTTTAATGGGGGAAAACCCCCATTTTAATAGGGAAAGAAACACTTTTTACTAGGGAAAAAAACCCTCTATAATAGGAAAAAAAACCCCTCATTAATAGGGGAATTAAACCTCTTTAATGGGGAAATAAACCTCTTTAAATATGAAAAAATAAAACTCTTTTTTATAGGGAAAAAACCCCATTTTAATGGGAACTGGACTCTCCCTTGGGCTCGCCGCGGTTTGGTTTTCATGAGATTTCTGCGTGGCTCTTAAGCCCGGCTTAGAGACCTTTTAATCTTTGCCTGCCCCGCTGTGGAGCCACCTCAGTCGCCTCATTCCCAGAATGATTGAAATGCCCAATTGGCGTGGCCATTGGAAGGGTTTTAACGAACTTTTCTGCTTAATTGGCGGCTTAATTGAGAAGCTCCGTCGCCCCCATGCCGGTTACCTCCGGGTACGGTACCTGGGCTTGGCGTGGCTTCGGAGGCAGCGCCGGGGACAGAGAGAGGGGAGAAAAAAAAAGGGGAAAACGGAGAGAAAGAGGGAAGAGAAAAACAGAGGAATTTATCAAACCGACCCCAACGCGACCCTGGCACCATCGGAGTCACCGGAGAGCAGAGACAGAGAGGCGGGAAAAAGGGGATTAAACCCAACCTGGAATCCGGGATAAACCACGCCAGGATCCAGCTTAAACACCTGGGAGGTGCCAGAGGTGGCACTGAGGTGGTGTTAAGCCGAGTATTAAACTGGCGTTTAGGTCTAATCCCAACAAAACGCGGTTTTGGCACCAAATTTCGCCTCGGATTTTCCTTTCTCGTCTGGGGATTTGATTTAGAACTCCGCATCTGAGGGAGTCTGGCGAGGAGAAAACCTTCTCAGGAGGTGTTGATGGGTTTAATTTCTTTAATCTGCTTATTTGCCTTCAATTCCAGCCTTAAGTTCCAGTCTTTCCCGCAGCTCGGCGGGAGGCGCCGTCAAAGTGAGCAAAACTCTCCTATTTTGTGTTGTACCTCACGTTTGGAGGGCAAAATTTGCCACATTTCTGCAATCTGGGTGCAATTACTTTGATTCTATTATTTTTTGCTTTTTGACAGCCAAACTTTGTCCTTTTTTTGCCACATCCTCTCCCCAAACCCCGCCCAGGGGGGTTCCTTACCTTGTCCAGCAGGTTTGGGCACACCCTCCTAATTCCTGACACAAATCAATTAAAACTGACACACCACGAGGTGGTCCCGGCTCTTATCTCGCCGTTATCAGTGTCCAGAAACGGAGAAAATTGGGTGTGAACCAGCTAAAAATACTCAATTTTCGACTTCAATCCAACCCCTGAGCTCCCACAATTCCTTTTTAAAGCAATTCCAGGTCCCTCTCGTGTTTTCCTTGGCTGTTTTCTCCCCACCCCAATCCAATAAATTGGGAATGGTTTTATTCCCACTGGATCCGGGCAGGAATCGTTTTCCCCACTCAGAGCCATTAGCTGGGGTGGGAGGATGGAGGGAAGGAGACACAAACCCCATTAAATCCCAGCTCTAACCCAATCCCAGCTCTGTCAGCCGAGCCTAAAGAGGGGAAAGAGCTGCCCTTGGTTCCCTCAGGGCTCCGGAACTTCCACTTAAATCTGATGGATGTTCCACAGAGGGAATTGTATCCAATTATGGAGCCGAGATCGGGGCTCTGGAGGATCTGTGGGGTCGGGTGACAGATGTGGGGTGGCACTGGGAGTTTTATCTGATTATGGGGCTGAGATTGGGGCTCTGGAGGTTTGTGGGGTGGGGTGATGCCCGTGCCCTGCACTCCTGGTTTTTGGGATTCCCTGATTCCATTTTTGGGCTATTCCATGGCCTCTCTCAATGCCATTTTTTGGGTTTGCCATGGCCTGTCTCAATTACATTTTTGGGTTTGCCACACCCTATCTTGTGACATTTTTGGCTGTCCCATGGCCTCTCTCAATGCAATTTTTGGGCTGTCCCATGGACTCTCTCAATGCCCTTTTTTGGGTTTGCCATGGCCTCTCTCAATGACAATTTTGGGTTTGCCACACCCTATCTCAGTGACACTTTTTGGCTGTCCCATGGCCTGTCTCAATGCCCTTTTTTGGCTGTCCCATGGACTGTCTCGATGACATTTTTGGGCTGCTCCATGGCTAGTCACAATGCCATTTTTTGGGTTTGCCACATCCTGTCACAATATTCTTGGTCTCTCCCATGGCCTGTCTCAATGCCATTTTTGGCTATTCCATGGCCTGTCTCGATGCCATTTTTCGGCTGCTCCATGGCTTGTCACAATGCCATTTTCTGGCTTTGCCACATCCTGTCACCCCCTGTCCCCTCGGCAGAGCTGGGCGCTGCCCTTACCTTCGTCCAGCAGCGCCGGCGACTCCTCCACCAGGGCCTCTCCCTCTCCCACCTGGGTGCGGGCGCGGAGCACGAAGCGATAGCGAGAGATGGGGTCTGACCTCTGCAGGGTGAACCTCGTCTGGTTGGGGGACAGGTGCTCCACCACCGTCCGGCCTGTCCTGGTGCCGTTAACTGCCGAGGGAAGGCAAGGCAGGCCGGGCTCAGCCTGGGCTCAGGAATTCCTGGAGTCTCCACCTCGTCCCTCACCCCCTGGAGAATCTCTGATGTCACTGTGGGGCCACTCTGGGGTCACTATGGGGTCACTATGGGGCTCAGAGCTGTTGTTGCTCTTGAAAACGCCCATTTTGGGGTATTTGGGGACAGCCTGGCTGGGGGGTCCTGCTGGTGGGGACACTGAGGTGGGCAGGGAAGGCTCAGAGATGTTCAGACTCTGGGCATCGCCTCATCCAACTCGCGCTGGGCTGAGCGCAAAAACACCTCAGGCTGCGCCTAAAATCTTCCTAAATCCGAGACCCAACCGATTCCCTCAAAATACGATTTTGGGGAGCTGCTGAGCACCCACCACCCCCCTCCACAGATGTCCAGGACCCCTCCCAACATCAGTTTCTCCCACCATGGAAGTCTCCAGCTCCTCATGGATCTCCCCACCCTGGGGAAAAAAGCAAGATGGGAAGGATTTTCTGATTGATGACGGCGAGAGAGGAGAACGTGGGACGTACAGGGCTGGTACCGGAGGGTGTACCCCGTGATGACCCCGTTGGGATGCTCGGGGTGATCCCACTCCAGGTTGATGATCTCCAGGTTGGGCTGCCGGATCCGCAGGTACCTGGGGGAGCTGGGCACTTGGAGGGGAGCGGGGAGGAGAGGGGAGGGAGGAGAGAACACACGTGGGGTGACAAACCTGGCACTGCTGAATGGATCACACAAGGATTCATCCCAAAAACCGTGAGCCTGATGGGAATTTTCGGCAGGGAGGGAAAGGGGAGCAGCTCCGGTGCGATCCCAATCCTGTGGGATGCTCCAGCGAGGCCACGGAAGCTGAGTTGGGATGCAGCTCCAGCTCCCCTTCTCCTCTTGGACCCAAATTTCCCAGCCTTCCTCACACCCCAGGTTTTCATCCAAAAATTTCTCTCTTAGAACCATAAAAAAGTACCCCAAAAACTTCTCTCAACTCCAGCCCTGTTTCTGTGCGTTGGACACGAATTTCCCAGACTTCTTTCCATCCCAAAGTTTTCATCTCTCTTAGAACCACAAAACATCCCATAAAAACTTCTCTTAACTCCAGCCCCACTTCTCTCGGACCCAGATTTCCCATCCTTGCACCTCCACTCACCCCAACATCTTCATCCCAAAGATTCCTCTCTTAGAACCTCCAAAAGTGGCTTCTCTTATCCCAAAGAATCGCAGGGGAAACAGAATTCCAGAGATCTCCCACAAGGAGAGATCTCACCTTGAGGTGCCCCTCACCCCAAGGAAAGTTTGGGATTATCCCTGCTTTAACTACTGGAGGGAGGAAAGAATTATCCAGCCTGGAGTTAAATTATTCTCCTGATTTCCTCCTAATTGTGGTGTCTTAATTGAGGGATGGGAGATTGGAGAGCTGGGGGTTTATTTTTAGTTGTTCAAGATATCCTTCAGCCTCCTCAATGTCAGTTTGGGTCGATGAAAAGGGGGTTGGTGGTGTAGGAAAAATAAAAATCCACATTTTCTGTGTGCTAAGAGTAAAATCCACCAGAATTATTAATTAATGCCACCCCCATGTCCTTATTGTCACCCTAAATGTCCAAAGCCACCCCAAATCCCCCAGGACACAAGGGGTCACAATGCCCTTGCCTGAAACAACCTCAATTATCCACAGAAAATCCTTAAAAATTGGGCATTTTTTTTCCCCCAAGGAATTGTGAGGGAAGAGACAGCACCGAGAGATGCCAGGATGGGATGGAGAGGAAGAGAAAAGGGGAGGACCCCAAAATATTTCGAGACAAGATTTGCAAATCTTTTCTCGAGTTTTTGTGACCTTCTGTGCCCGAATTCCCCTCCTGAGCTGTAGGAAAAGTCTCTTCCAGCTGCTGGAATTGCAGCTCCAACCCGGAATTATCGGCGCGTCTATAAATAGCTCCTGTGCCAGCGACAAAATTAAACCCTCGAGTTCATCCTTGACACAAGAACAAGGTGCTCTTGCCTTAAAAGCCTGGCAGAGGAATCAGGGATGTCCTTCCTGAAGGTCCTGGGAAGGTTTTCCTGCCTTTTCCAGGATGGATCCATCCACTGCCAGGTTCCCCAGACCGCGGGCAGCAAACCAAGGGCACGGAGCTGTGCCTAGGCTTTGCAAATATTTCTCTTGCTCAGCCCAAAATCTTCTTGGCTGAGGTGTGTCGCCCTGAATTTTAGCCTTCTGGTTGTTTTCATTTTCGGAGTCAAATTTTCTCATGCATTTCATATAAACAAAACAAAGTTTTATAACCCTTTCTCTTGTGTTACATTCCTTTCTTGACAGAAGAGAATTTGATAAATTTTTAGTTTGACCAGTGTGATTGGAGAGGAGGAGAATCACCCTCCAATCCATGGTTGTTTTAGAAAAATCGATAAATATCAGTGTGAAAAACAAACAAAACTGAGCTTTTTCTTGCCTGAACCACACAATCTCTGTGTGTGTATGTTCATTTTGTGTCCGACAAAGAAGTGTCCAGACCACCCAAACTTCGGGAATTTTGGGAATGCTGACAAAGTCAAGCACCAACTCTGGGTGTGGCTTCAGCGATGTCCCCACCGACGCTCGGGTGACATTCAGCTAAAATCCCTCCCTGGCTGAGTGGCTCAACTCTCCCAGACCTCTCCCAGTGGGAAAATCAATTCCCAGTGGGACCATACCTCCTTCGGGGGTGGGGAATTCCTTCATTTCGCTGCGGGGCCCATCCCCACGGCCGTTGGTGACCACCATCTCCAGCTTGTAGTTGCTGTAAGGGAACAGCCGGGACACGGTGCCCCGGTTGCGGTCTCCGGGAAAACTCACAAACTGCCGTTTTTTGGAGACCCACAGGTTCTTCAGCAAGCTGCTGTCTCTCCAGAAATAAGCCTTCAAGAGACACGCAGGCCAGGTGAAGCTTTTTCCCCTTTTTGGGGATTTTTTTTGTTTTGTTTTAGATGTTAAAAAAGCGGAATTTTGCCTGTAAGAGAGGCTTGGGACTGTGGGAGGTTTTAGAGGAGTGAGTGAAGCTCCATGAGGAAAATTGGGGGTGTTACCTGAGGGAGAGGCTGAAACAAGGAGTTAGGAGTTTCCCAAAACCACTGAGCTCGGACTAAAATTGTTCCTAATTCCCAAGAATTAAAAACCAAGAGATTCTCCCTTTCCACTCGGGGTAGTGGTGGACAAGGAAAGGTGGAATACATCCAGGCACAAATAAAAGCCTGAATTCGGGAAATCTCCCACTCAGAACCCCTGACTGCAAATCCTATTTCATGCAGAAATAAGAATCCATTGAGAAAATCCCCCAGAATCAGGAAAAGGAGAGCCAGAGGATGATTGGATTCGGAATGCAGGGATTCTCTGCCGGACACGAGGTTTTGGGAATGTTTTAATGCCGAGGGAAGGACCCTGCTCAGGGCTTGGCATGGTGTGAACAGCTCCATCCTCTGTGCATCAGCAGCAAATATTAAATATTAAATATTAGCCTGGAAAGACCCGGAAAAACCCGGATCCATGCTGGCTTTAGTACCTAGTTAGTCCCGACCGCGGGTTTAGGCTTTGCAGGGGTTGTTGGTCAGCAAAAAAATCTTGGTCAGTGTTTTGGGGATGGCACAAAACCTGAACAGGTTGTGGTTATTCTCTCAGAGCCCTGCAAGGGCAGGACCATCCCAATCCCTCCCTGTTTTCTTGGAGCATCCCAGATGCTGCAGCCAAGCCAGGAGGAAGCGACAGGAGAGGTCTCCAACCCCATCCTGACAGCCCAAGGAGCAAATCCTTGGTGCTGCCTCACATCTGAAGGCTCCTGGTGACCACAGGGAAGTTTTCTGTCATCCCCACCTCCAGCAGCTCCGTCCCTGGGAGCCAGCTGGGAATTTCAGGAGGTTTAGCCGGGTTAATGGTCAGTGCTGGGAGGGGATTTGGGATTGGGGAGTTTGGGATTTGCTCACTCTGTACTCCTTGAGCTGTCCCTGGATGGTGTCCAGGTGCACCCGGGTCCAGGTCAGAGCTATGGCAGTGCTGTTTAAAACTCTGATCCTGACATCTGTGGGCGCAGCCTTGGGATCTGGGTGGGCAGGGATAAAGCAGAGTGGCCTTTAGGAACCTGGAATTACCCGGGAGCTCGGATAGGTGGAGGGATGGACACACGGACACCCCCTGCCATGATTTTCCCATCACAAATCCCATGAGGAGCAGCCCCACGATGGCTTCACCTTCTTCCGTGGGAAGAAAATAAATCCAATTTAACTCCACCAGCCATCAGGAGAACATTCCTGATCCAGCTAAATGCAGAAATTCCTGCAGCAGGGAAGGACTCTGGCTCAGGTCCCTCTCCAGGTGAAGGATCCCAGCACATCCATCATTTTCCTGCCTCACCTGGCCCAAAGTTGGACCCCAAAGTTCCAAAAAAAACCACCTCATTTCCTCATTTTTATCCGGAATTGTCCATTATCCCAACTGGCCACAGGCAGGGACACCTTCCACCACCCAAATCCTCCACACCTTCTCCAACCTGAAACCAGATTTTCATCCCAAATCCCTCACACTCCAGACACGGGAGCCACCCCACCACCCCGACATGGAATCACCCCCAAAACCCAATCCCACCCAAAACCCCACCTGCGACCGAGGAATACTCACAATCCTCCCCGGAATAGCCGATGTAGGTGTCGGGCTCCGGGGCTCTGCCGAAGTCATTCTCGGCCTGCACCTTGATCTCGTAGGGGACGTAGATGGGAGTGTTCCACACCACGTGCCGGGCGCTCCTCACGGTCTCGTTGTGCCAGCTCCCGCGCGGCTCCCGCCGCCGCCACCGCACGATGTACCTCAGGTTGGGCCCGTAAGCCTGGGTGGCGTTCAGAGGCTTCGGGGGAGAGGAGAAGGGAGAGTGAGAAGGAGGGAAAGATTCCAAAAAAACCCCAAAAAACCCCACAAAATTGGTTTTCTCCGCCGCGGAGTTCAGAGAGTTCCGCTCAGCAGCGGGGTCTTATTTCAGGCTCTATCAGCAAATCCCAAAGGAGGGCAAAGTTTTGTTCCCCAGGAGAGGCAGAAGGAGTTCTTGTCCTCCGGAGCCACGGCAGAAACAGGGGGTTTTATTCACAGAATCCAGGATTTTAATCCTGGATTGTTTTGGGTTGAAAGGGATTTAAATTCCAAGCCACTTCCATGGGCAGGGACACACTTCCAGTAGCCCTCATCTATATATTATATAAAATAAATCAAATACTGACGTAATACTTATACAATAAATATTCCATATCTATTATCCCCATGCTCCTGTCTGTATTCCCGCTGCCATTCCAGCTCTCCTCACAGCTTCATCCCTGATTTGTGGCTGACACCTGCTGGTGCAAGGAGCAAAGCAGGGGATGCTCTGTAAATCCTCTGAGCTGCTCAAGGAATTGACTCTCGGAGCATCCTCGGCAAGCTCAGTCTGGAATCTGGGATCTTTGGGTGTCAAATCTTTGATTTATTTTATTTTTAATATTTTGAATTCTTCTTCTTATCCCAGACCTTGTCGTAGGCACTAAAAATGGCCCTTTTTTTGTGTTTTCTGGCTTTTTATTTCATCATGGAATGGTTGGGGTTGGGAGGGACCTGAAATCCCATTCTATTCCATCCCCTGCCATGGGCAGGGACACCTTCCACCATTCCAGGCTGCTCCAGCCTCGCCTTGGACACTTTCAAGGATGGGACAGCCATGGATTCTCTGGGAATTCCATCCCAGGCCCTCCCCACCCTCCCAGGGAGGAATTCCTTCCCAATATCCCACCTATCCCTGCCCTCTCTCACTCTGAACCTGTTCCCCCTCATCCTCCAACTCCATCCCAAAAGGCATCCAAGAAAAACTCACAGTCCACGTTATCTCCATGTTGTTTTTTTGGGTCCCCGCCCCTTGAACTCCCGTTGGATTTATTTCAGGACCTGAAATTCACATTGAAAAACCCCCCAAAAAAAAAGGTGAATTTTTCCACGTCGAAAACCAACCCCTGAGTGGTTAAAACCCTGCAAGCCGAAAGTCCTTCCAAGGCAGAAGTTAATGGCCTGATTTTTCCAGAAGCTCCCATTCAGGTTAATGGGACACGAGACTCTCAGTCCTCTGGAAAACCAGGCCATTTATTTAGGAGGCTCTTTTTTGTTCCCTAAATGTCCTAAATCTTTGAAAGGGAACCATTGTGGAGGGAGCCGAGTTTGTCGCTTCAAGCCCGAAACACGGCGGGCACTGTCGGGAGCCAACACTAGGTGCCAGCAGATCCTGCAAAAAAAACCTCCCTGGAATGGGCAAAGGAAGAAATGCAGCAGAACTGCTGAGATTCCTGCGAATTCCTCACATGGAATTTTCCCAAATATTCCCCGACAAAGCACTGGGTAGACAAATTCGAGACCTGAGTCTTGGTTGTGGATTCTTTTGTCAGAGAATTTGGGAGGGAAGGGATCTTAATATCACCCAATTCTGCAGGCAGGGACACCTTCCTCTATCCAGGTTGCTCCAAGCCCTGTCCAACCTGGCCTGGGACAATTCCAGGGATAGAACAGCCATGGTATTTTTGGATAACCTGTGCCAGGACCTGCCCACCCCCAGGGCATCGACAGCTTTAACAGCAGTCAATAATTAACAATATTTACACTCGGGTCTGATTTTCCTATAGATTTCCAAGATTCCCATAGTCCGAAAGAACAGCAAAAATTCCTTTGGGAACCCTCCCTTTAAGGAAAAGCAGGAAAACCAGGTTTTCCTATAACAATTACTGACTTTGGCATAAATCCCCAAGCTGTGCCACTCCGCAGGACATCACCCACGGGCGTGAGAATTCCGGGCAGAAAATCCCAGCGCGGCCTGTGCCGACCTATCCCCGGGACCGAGGGGAGAACCTCCATGGAGAATGGCAGATTCCAAGGACAAAGAGACCCGGGAGGAAAGGACTCACGTGCCCCGTTGGTCTGGTAGCGCTCGGAGGGCAGGCTGGGCACGCTGCTGCCCACGTCGTTGACGGCGATCACGCGGAACTGGTAATTCACATACGGAGAGAGGCTCAGCACGGCCGAGTTGACGCTCCCGGGATACCTGGAGTGGTTGTGCCACATTCCCGGCTGGAAGCGATCCTCCTCGAACTGCACCAGGTAGTCTGGGAAGAGCAGGAGGAGAGGGTTTTGGGTGGGAAGGGATTTTCCTGGGGAGAAGGGAGGGGGGGACATGGGGATTTGGGGATTTGGGGACAAGGGACAGACCTGTGATGGGGCTGTTGTTGTCGTCGCCAGGGATCCACGTCAGCCTCACGCTCCTCTCGGCCAGGTCTGTCAGCTCCAAATCCCGGGGCCTGTCGGGTCGTGCTGTTGGGATGGGATAAATGAGGCTGGAATTGTCCCAGGAGGGAGTCCCAGTTCCCACCGCCTCTCCCAGCCCCGTGGCAGGATGTGCTCCAGGGCACAATCCACGATCCTGCAGCTCTTTGGGAGACAGGAGTGGTTTTAAAATATGAATGTGGTCATTTCTGACAGGGCCTTGCCTGGAAATCGTGCCTTTCCCAGGAAAAATCCTGCCTTTCCCAGGAAAAAATCCTGCCTTTCCCAGGAAAAATCCTGCCTTTCTCCCCCTCTTCCCCTAAAAAAATGGTGGGGGAAGCACCAGATGCTGGTTTAGGGAGATTTGTGACCTTACACAGAGAAATGCAAATGAACAGCAGGGAACGGACACAAAACCTCAATGAAAACGTAAATTTATCAGGAATTCCCTGGTTTTTTTTTAATCTGGTCACGAGGACTGGCTCATGCAATATGAGGAATAAACTCCAGGTAAAAATTAGGGAATTCCATATGGGGTATTTTTCTCCCATCAGGATTTTCAAGGACGGACAAAGTGATTCCTGCACTCAGGAACTGCTGCCATGGGAGACAAAATGTGGTGGCACAGGACCTTTCATATCCATCTGGATGTGTTTTCAAGGAAAATTTGGGCAGGACTTGGAAAAATCAGCTCCTTCAAGGACAACCTGGAATCATCAACTCCTTCAAGGACATCTTGGAAGCATCAACACCCATTTTTTCCAGCTGCCACCCTTTTCTCTTGGAGTCATCAGCGAGGGAAAATCAAAACCAAGGTGGAAAATAAAAGGAAGGCGAGGAATTAGTGACGATTACCTTTGGGTAAAGCTTTCGACCGATTAGCAGGGACGGCTGCAAGGTAAGACAGTGCTTGTTAACCAGGTTAGTTTAAGCTTGGGTGGCCAAAGGAGCACCTGGCAAACATAAAGTTCCAGATTTCAGCAGGAATTGATGCAGTTTGGGAGGCAGAGCAGGAAAATCCTTCCCCCAGAGACCTCCACGCCCTATCCACACTCGTAGTTGACAGCAAAAGGGAAATATGATCCTGATGTGTGGTTAATGAGCCATTAGGGGGAAGGAGGGGAAACAAATCAAAGCCCAGGGGAGTTATTAGGGATTTGGGATTCCTGTTCCAGCTGGGGTGGGGGGCATTGGCAGGTTGTGGCATTCCCGGGAATCTGAGGTGGCCAGGGGATGATGAATCCCTGTTTGCCAAACTGAGATTGCAGGGGCATAAATGGGAATGGGGAGAAGTTTGTCCCTCCCTGCTCTGCAAAGGGGACACACCAAGGGGACACGTGGGGCCAGGATGAGCTGGCTCAGCCCCAGTCCCATTGCCCAACACCCCCTAAGTTCACTCCCAAATTTAGGACTTTTCTCATGGAGCTTCCATGTGATATTTTTGGGCGATAATCACACTTTAATTTTTCGCCCTCCAATACCGGGGGTTTCTTTTTTCACCATTTCCATGCCATTATTCAGGATGAAGCAGCGAACCTTGCAACGACAGAACCCCTGCTCTGCCAGCACCTCCAGGGGACAACCTTGGAGCCCAGATCCCCCTTCCAGCCTGACCTCGAGGTCGGGGTGTCCTGCTCAAAGCCAAGCACGTGGCTGTGGGGTCAGGAGGGCTTTACCCAGCACGGTGAGATAGGCCTTGGCCAAGTCCTTGTCCAGCTCCGTGCTGGCCACGCATGTGTAATCGCCCTGGTCCTTCTCAGCCACGCCGTAGATGGTCAGACCGTCCTCTTCCTTCTTCATCCTTCAAGGAAACGACATCCCAAAACTCTGCCCCCAGCGTCTTCAGGAAGCAGCGTTGAGGGCTTGGATGTTCCCTGACAAAATCCAGCTGGAAACCCAACCGAAGCGGGAGAACATCTCCGGTCTGGAGGTTTCATCAGTTAAGGATGTGTTGGGTTATTCTGGGAAAGCTCATTTCCTAAGGAATCACGTGCCCTGGGGTGTATCTGGGGAATAATCACATTTTTAGGATGACGGCCAACCCTGGGCTCGTGCCCTGGGATCAGATCTTGCCTCACAAGAAAGGGGAGGCAGGTACGGAAAGGAAATTAAAGCTGCGCCAGCCACCGCGGAGGAACGTTAATTTTGGAGAGGCTCGTTATGAACTCCCAGGTTTTATCGAGACACCCTAAAATACCCGGGAATAAAACCTGCAGCCAAGTCTGGATTTGCTGATAAATCAGCCGGAATTGAGGGAGCCGGTGAGATTAAAAGTGCCAAAAACATCAAATATCGCTTAGGCGGGAACTCAGTATTTATCCCCGGGCACTGCTGGAATGTTCTGCTAAAAACCCAACAATCCTGGGAGAGAAACCCATGGATTTCTTTTTTTTTTTTTGGCACAGACCTGGTTCCCAGGTACAGAGGGGCCTCGTCCTTGAGCCAGGTGACCGTGAGCCGGAGCGTGGGGTCGTGCTTGACGCGGCAGTGGAGCCGGGGCACGGTGCCCCTCTTGACCACCTGGTCCTCGGGGCCCCTCACAATCCTGGTGGGGTCTGCATGGGGTCACAAGCAAAGGGTCACACCCCAAACTCCTTGGGTTCCCTCGCGACCTTGAGAGGGTCTGCAAGAGGCCAAGGGGTTATGTCCCAAACCCCTCGGGTCTCCTCACAGTCCTGGTGGGGTCTGCATGGGGTCAGGGGGTATGTCCCAAACTCCTTGGAGCCCCCCACGATCCTGGTGGGGTCTGCATGGGGTCAGGGGGTATGTCCCAAACTCCTTGGAGCCCCCCACGATCCTGGTGGGATCTGCACGAGGTCACAAAGGGTGGTGCCCCCAAAATGCTGGGGCTGGGCTCAGGAGCTCCATGGAGTGCGAGTTTGCTTGGGAAGGACAAGCCCACTTGGGGTGTTTGTCCAGCTTTGAACAAATACATTAATTTAATGAGTCATTAATTCATGCTGAGCTTTTAGAAAAACCCTTTTTTTTTGGAGTCAGCAGCCAGATTTGCTGAGTGGGGTCAAAACAATCCCGAAAGTGATTTACTGTCCTCAGCTAACCCCGAGGAAATCCTGGGGTCGGTGTTTGCGTTGCTGATGGTGTCTCCCAGCCCGACACCCGCTCCAAGCCCTTCCACCATCCCCAGCCTTGGCTCTTCCCAACATTAAAATGGAATCTCCACCTTTTTCAGGCTCCCAACTCCGACCTCCTGAAAGATCAGATCAGCCACGCCCAACCCCCTTCACCTCGAGGATGATTCCTGCTGCAGCTCCCGGAAGAGCCAAGATTTTGATCTCAAATTCTTCTCAAATATTTCTGCTGCAAACCCCAGAACACCCAAGGTTTTGGCCCCTTCGTGCCCCTACCTTTGACCTCCAGGCGGACCTGGGCCTCAGCTTTCCCCAGGATGTTGGTGGCCACGCAAGTGTAGATTCCCTGGTCCTCCTTCCGAGCCATGAACATCTCCAAGCTCCCGTTCTCGTGGGCTTTGTAGTTGCCTCCATCCAGCGTGTTCCCCTGGCCGTTCTTAAACCTCCCAACACCACAAAGTGCTGTTGGAAGGGAAGGAAAAGAGGGAAACCACCCTCCCCCTTCCCCACCCCTCGGGATGGAGAGGGATGGGCTGAGGCTCTTACCAGCGCAGGGTGGGGATTGGGGACCCGAAAAAGGGACAATCCAGGCGGATCCTGTTGTTCTGGATCACCTTGATCAGCTGGTTCCGGGGGCCCAGGATCCGGGGAGGAACATCTGCCAACAGCCAAAATTCCAGCCATGGAGAAGGAGGAAAAAAAAATGGATTCTGCTGCTCTTTTCCAGCCTTTCCCCCGTTTGGTTTTTTTTTATTTTTTGGATCACTTTTCCTACTGGCACTTTCAAAACCCAGAAGAGCTTCTCCATTCCAGCTCATCTCCACATCCCTCTCCCTCCAGCCTCATTTTATGACTCACATCCCCTGGCTTTGCTCAGCCTTTTCTGGTTTGAATCCATGGCAGTGGATTCCTGCTCCAAAGCCTGGGTGCCTTTGTGCACTCCCTCAGAGCAGCAAAGAGGAAAACACACGGAAAACTTCTGGAGGGAAAAGGGGGCTTGGAAAAAACAGGGAGGGAGAGTGAATTTTATGTGGGAATATAGTAACAGGATAAAGGGGAATGATTTTAAAATAAAATAGGAGAGTTTAAATGGGACATTGGAAAGGAATTCCTCCGTGGGAGGGTGGGGCTGGGCTGGAATTCCCAGAGAAGCTGTGGCTGTGCCACCCCTGGAAGTCTTCCAGGCCAGGCTGGATGTGCCTTGGATCACCCCAGGACAGTGGAAATTTCCTTCCCCCATCCATGACAAGAGGATGGAATTTTAGACAAATCCCAGAACCAAACATGCTGGAAAAAACCTTTAAGATCATCGAGTCCAACCTACAACCCAACACGCCATCACCCAGACCACGGCACATCAGGCTTTTTGAGCCAAGCTTTGAGCTGAGCTTTAAGGTCCTTTCCAACCCAACCCGTGCTTGGAATTCCATGGAAATTTTGGGGTTGGGATGCTCCCGTGGGCTCACCCAGCACGCTGACGAAGGCGTTGGCCAGCAGGTAGCCGTGCTCGTTGGAGGCGTTGCACTGGTACACGGCGCTGCTGCCGCTCTGCGTGTCCCGGAACACGATGGTGTCCCCGGCCACCTCCCGGCTCGGGTTGGGGGGAGAGGCTTCAAAACAGGGAGAGCTCCTTCAGTTCGATTCCAAGTGCAAATCCACCCCATAATATCATCGGAGCATCTTCCCAGCTCGGCCCGGTTCAAAGCCGGTCACGGTGCGCGAGGTCCAGAGCTGCGGCTGGGAGCTCCTGGGTGAACTGGGATCATCCCAGATGAGCTGGGCGTTCACGGGGAGCCCGTGTGGGTGTTGGACACCACCAGCAGCAGCTCTGGCTCCTGCTCAGCCAGGAGATTCTTGGCTGGGATTCTGGTGGGATTTTGGTGGGATCTTGATGGGATTTTGGTGGGATCTTGGTGGGATTTTTTGTGGGATTTCGGAGAAAGAGGAAACTCTGGCTGGTGCTCAGCCATGAGATCCTTGTCTGGGATTCTGGTGGGACTTTGGGTGGGATTTTAGAGAAGCAGGCCCAGTCCGTCCCTCCCTCACCTTCGATGGGCTCTCCGTTCACCAGCCACTGGATGGACGGTTTGGGATTCCCGTTGGCTCGGCACACCAGCCTGCCGTCCTCTCCGGGGGCCAGGATCAGGTTCTCCGGCTCATCCAGCCAGTAGGGAGCAGCTGGAAAACAGCCCCGCCCCAGTGACACAGGGACAGCAGCACCACCCCCGAAATCCCCCTCCAACACTTCCCGGGGGAGGAAGGCAGAGGAAACTCCAGGCAGGTTTCCTGGGATGCGATGGAGGTAGGGAGGTCCTTTCCCTCTCCTTGGACACAAAAACCCAGCACCATTCCTGTCAGTGAGATCCCATCTCCCACTGCTCTTGGGACAAGATTTAAAATGAAAAAGGGAGGATTTAGATGGGATACTGGGAAGGAATCCTTGCTGGGATGGAATTCCCAGAGAGTCTATGACTGCCCCATCCCTGGGAGTGCCCAAGGCCGGGTTGGAGCCACCTGGGATGGTGAAAGGCATCCCACGGCACCGGATGAACTTTAATCTCCCTTCCAACCCAACCCATTCCGCGATTCCCTGAGGCACACGGACCCCACTCCCCCAGGGAAGGGCCCCGCTCTCCCTCTGGGCATTCCATGAACGTCCCCTCCCGGCTCCAGGCGGGCAGGACCCAAAGAGGGAAGGTAAAGGCCACGTACCCTTCACTCTCACCGAGATCGTGTGGCGGATGCTGCCCATCTTGTTGGAGGCCAGGCAGAAATATTCCCCGGAGTCCTCCTCGGACACGTTGGAGATGCGCAGGGCCTTGTTGAAGTTTTCCAGCTTGGTTTTGCCCACCGGGAGCTCTCCCCCTTTCTTGTACCACATGATGTCCGGTGCTGGTCTGAGGAGAGGGGAGCAGGTCAGTGCTTTTCCCAGGCAAGGGAGCGATTCCCGAATAAAGGGTTGTTATTCCTAAATAACAGTAAAATCCCATCCTGGCAACCCTCAGACCCAGGGAGGAGGTCTGATCCAGCTGCTGGGCCACCCTCCTTTCCCTCCTCCTTTCCCTCCTCCTTTCCTGCACCGCCCCTAAACCACGGCCCCAAGCATTTCCAGCTGGTCAGGAACAACATTTTCCTCCTGCTCCTCCTGGGAATGCAGGACCGTGGAATTCTGGAATGTTCTGGTGTGGAAGGGACCTCAAAGCCCATCCCTGACCGTGGTCTGATGGTGTGGGCAGGACCACGAGCCCAGGACACTTCTGGGGGGGCACAAATATCCTCCCCCACAGCGTAGCGAGGACCTCCAGGGAAATTCCCAAACTTTAGGACAATCCAGCAGGGAATTATCCTCGGACAAGGATCTGAAAACACCTGGAAAACTCAGCTCTTCTGCTTGCAGGTTGTAAGGGCGTTGCTAACAATTAAAAAGGAGAGCAGGATCCCTTTTTCCCAGTCCAGGGGTGATCCCATGCCCTGATCCCGCTGGGAATTGCCAGGGCTCGCCCTCTCCGTGGTACATACACTCCAGAGGCGATGCATTCCAGCAGGAGATCCACCCCTCGGAGCACCATCTGGCTGCTGGAAGTTCCGTAGGGATACATGAAGCTGGGAGTGGTTTCCGTGATGCCTCGGGCTGGAATCAGCGGGAGAGAAGGAAAAGCAAAAGGAAAACAAAAAAAAAATAAAAAACAGAAAACAAAGAAAAACAAAACACGAGGCTTTTAAAAGTCTCCGGGAATACGTGGAATGTGTCACCTCCCAGGCCATCCCGGGATTCTGAACTCACCCGGGAATGTGCCTGGAAAGGAAAAGGGGGCTCCGAATGAATTTGGGATTGAAAAAAAAAAAGGGGGAGAGTGAGGAAGTTTGGTGGGCAGGGAGGAGAAGGAGCAGAGTCCCCCTTCCATCATTTCCCGGTATTCCTGCCCTCCCTGCCTCTGGAAAACGGTCTGGAATCAGGTGAAATTGGGAAATACTGATGGATGTAACACATCATGAAGAGGAGGAGGAAAAATGGGTATGGGAAGGGTTTGTTGAGACACGGAGCTGCTTTTCCATGGAGATCTCTGGGATGTGGAGCATCCCTGGGGCTCCAGCAGCACCAAGGATGTTTTCCAGCTTTCCTGGAGTCCGGGAAGGATTTTCCCCTTGGAAAGGGAACAGCTCAGCCACCAACATGACCCATTTAGGGCTGGACAGGGAATTCAGCGGGAAAAGAACAAAGGGAAGACACGAGACGATTCCCTACAGATCCTACACACACTGAAGGCAGGGGGGAAAAATTAATTATTCATGGAAAAAAATTCCTTTAAGAAGTGGAATGATTGACCTAGATCTGGATTGGTGAGGCTGAAACGGGATGGGATGGGTGAGAAAGCAGCGGTAGCAGGGATGGAAGTTATGGGATTAGGAAAAGGGATGGGATGGGATGGGATGGGATGGGATGGGATGGGATGGGATGGGATGGGATGGGAT
>VZTN01011661.1:143318-175573 GCA_013400515.1 Erpornis zantholeuca
TGGGATGGGAGGGGATGGGATGGGATGGGATGGGATAGACACAGGGACACAAAAAATCCTGCAGTGATCCATGGGGAGAGACCATCCCAGTGCCAGAGGAGGATTTGGGATGCAGCTTCTGATGCCCCAAAACTTCCTTGGCTCAGTGAGTGGGAGGAAACCAGGATTTTGGGAATTTTGAGAAACTTCCAGAGCTGCAGCAAGGGAAGGAGGAGGGAAGGGAGGACAGGGGCTCTTCCTCGAGTTCCCACCTTAGGGGAGGAAAACCCAACCCCAGGATTCATCCATAGAATCCTTGGAATTAATTCCACACCCGCATCCCACCACTGCCAGTTAGTCAATTATGGATTAATGGATTACCAGGGCAGGAAAATCCTAATTTTATCCCGAGGATCTGAGTTCTCCAGCTCTGTTTGCATCCCTGCTCCAGGAAAAACTCTCATTCCCAGCCAAACCATCCCATCCCATCCAGGGCAGAGCTCCCAAACCTCCACCGCACTCCAGAGCTTCTCCCATCAAATCAGAAAAGTGGGAATTGATTCTTTTATCAGCCAAGATTGGCTTTGATCAGGATTTATTCCTGCTCAGGATCCTGTGGCTCAGGATCCCGTGGCTCAGGATCCCGTGGGGTAACAGGAAGAGCTAAGCAGAGCAAGCCGGATTTTACAAGCTTCTATTAGTGATGACAATTAAAAATCTGGGAGATTAATTAGTTCCCTCCTGCCTCTAATGAACCAAAGGGTAACATGAAAAAAAAAGCTGATTTTTGCCTCAGCACAGCACCATTACTAAATAATAATTAATATGTAATAAATAATAAATAATAAACAATCAATTAATAGATATTAAATAATTAATAAACAATGATGAATAAATAATAAATATTTTGCTGTTGCTAATGGGGAGCTGCCAGAAATTCCCTCAGAACCAGTGTCTCTGAGCAGGTGGAATTTCCAGCTGGAAGTGTCAAGCTTTCCCTCATCCTTCTGGATGGATCCGAGCTGGAAAAATAAATCCCAGCTCTGTTTATTTTGGCTTAAAAATCAACTGTGCTCCCAAGCTTTGTGGAACTGTGAACTGGGACCATCCCAGAAATATCCAGTTCTCATCCCAGAGATGCCAACTGACTCTTTTCCCATCTCAAATTCCTCCCTCAGCTCCTTTTTCCAGGGATGTGCCCATCCCGACACATCCCAGCTGCTTGGCCCCAGCACAGCCAGCCTCAAATAGCCTCAGGTTTGCCAAAAAGAAGAGAGGACAACGAACAAAATCAGGTTTTAATTCCATTAAAAGGGAAAAAAAAAAAGCGGGAAATTGCGCCAATGAAATATTCCATTTATCCTTTCAGATCGTTTTTCCCTGGTGACTGCAGCCAGTTTGCCCTTGGAATTCAGGGAATCACTGCTCCGAGCCCTGGGAACGAGGGCTGGGTGACACCTTCTGGGTGACACCTTCTGGGTGACACTTTCTGGGTGACACCTCCTGGGGTTATCCCGGCCTTGGAGAGGAATTTGGGACAAGTGTCCCGCAAACCTCCGGCTCTCCACGCCCCCACCTGCAGATCCTGCATTCCCAAGCTCGGGAACACCCTGGGAATGGGATTCACAACCATCCAGAGCCCTTCTCCAACTGCCTCTGGAGCTGAGCCCGGATTTCAGGGATCAGCACCTCAAGGAAGAGCAGCCAAGAGCTCCAGATCACCCCAACACCTCGAATCCTTTGGATCCACATCACTCTCTGCATCCTAAAGTCCCCAGCATTCCCAGCCAGGTCATTCCAGGGAGAAACCCAGGGGCAGCAACAAGGAAAAGAATTGTTATCCCCAGCTCATTAATTATTGAGTTAATTAAGGGCTGGGTTGCAGTCCAGGTCTGCACAGGGGTGGGAGAGGGGGATCCAATTCCTCTGGAGCCAGGAAGTTTTCCATGGAATGTTATAACCCAAAGAGCAGGAAGTTTCTGCTGTGCACCCATGAGATGGAGGAACAGAAATCCAGGCGATTGTGTGGATAAAATCCCATTTCCATGACCGAGCCACTCTCAACACTGGAATTCCCTCTGTCCCTGTCCCATCCCTTGTCCCCTCCTCTCCAGGTGGTTCCTGCTGCTCCCACTGAAGCTGATTTTGCTGACAATCCCTTTTCCCACCCGTTTTCCCAAGTATTTCCAGCCTGTCCAGCTCCTTCCAGTGCTTCCTCCCAGGCCGATTCCACCACGGAGCCTTTCCCAGCTCCTCGGCATCCTCCAAGCCCTCCTGTTCCCGATGCCAACGTCCCAATTCCCTTTGGCTGTGCCCTGCCTGGCACATCCTGCTCTTCCCACACTCCAGCTCTCCCTGCTCCCAGCTGGCAATGCCCTCCTTGTCCCCAGGAGCCCCCGTGGGATGGGAATTGTGCCCTGGGCTGCGTCAGGCTCCAGGGAAGCTCCGGCTCCGGCAGGGATTTCACTCCAGGACACGGCGGGGACATTCCCGGGGCTGACCCCACACAACCCCAAAAGAAGTGGGAAGGGCAGGAGGTGAATCCTGCCCAGGACAGCTCCGGATTTGGGAGCAGTTGGAATCTGTGGTGGCTTTGGAGAGCTGGTGACATTCCCAGGATTCTCTGTGCTCCCAAACACATTTGGGATTTGGGAGCAGTTGGAATCTGTGGTGGCTTTGGAGAGCTGGTGACATTCCCAGGATTCTCTGTGCTCCCAAACCAGCCCCATCTCTAGCTCCCTAAAATCCCCCCATGGCTGCTCTCGTTACCTCAACACATTCCTGACAATTCCAACCCATTCCCAACAATTCCAACCCATTCCCAGGGCAGTCATCCTGCTTTTTTTATTATTATTCCTGATTTGGGATGGGCTTTTCCCAGCAGGGGCAGAATCCAGAGGGAATTCCCTGTCTGGACAAAGGGCAGGAGCCTGTGGAAGCATCCAGCACATGTCCAACCTCCCCGCACAGAAATCAGGCAGATTTCAGCAAAACTCAGATATTCCTCTTTTTTCCCCCTCTTTTAATCCCTGCCTGAGTTCAGCTGGAAACACCAGGAATGCTCCCTCTGGAAATGCTTTATCTGGAGACACAGAAAACAGGGATGAGGGCTCTGATATTGAAATCCTAAAAGGACAGGAGGGACCAAACTCGGCTCAGCCACGTGGGGGAGATCCTATAAACCCTAAACCTCCCAAGCCGGGCTTAACTCACTTAAACCTGGCTCAGCAGAAAGGGGGGAATTCTGAGGGGGTTTTGTGGTCGCTTGGGTGGATTTGTGCTGATAAATTTTGGCGAAGCTGAGGCCACGGTGGGGACAGGGCGGCAGCAAAGGGGGACACGGGCAGGGAGTGAGGTCAGCGGGGTTAGGCGGGGCTGGGTTAAGCCGGGACTCCCAAAGCCAGCGTGGACTCACCGCGGTACATGGCGGGGGAATATCCTAAAGACGTTTCGTTATGGGGCTTCTCTGCAATTAAACAGAACACCGTGAGCAGCTCGGGGGAGGCGGGGACAGCGCGGGAGGGGAACGCGGGGGATTCCCGAAAAACAGCGAGGATGAGGGAACACGGGGACATCCCAAAAAACAGAGATGAGGGACACGGGGACATCCCAAAAAACAGAGAGGATGAGGGACACGGGGACATCCCAAAAAACAAAGAGGATGAGGGAACACGGGGACATCCCAAAAAACAGCGAGGACAGGGACGTGGGGAGTTCCCAAAAACCAGAGAGGACAGGGGATGGGGCAAGGGACACAGGGACATGGTTGGGGACGCAGAGAATTCCCAAAAAACAGCAAGGATGAGGGACACAGGGACATCCCAAAAAACAGCGAGGATGAGGGACACGGGGGATTCCCAAAAACCAGAGAGGACAGGGGATGGGGACACAGGGACAGGGTGGAGGACAGAGGGAATTCCCAAAAAACAGCAAGTATGGCGGACAAGGAGACATCCCAAAACCAGCAAGGATGGGACAGGGCAGGGGAACACAGGGAATTCCCAAAAAACAGCAAGGAGGGGACAGGAGAGGAGCAGGGATCCAGAAGCACTCGGAGCGCGGCACCTTCCAGGACAAACGCAGCCAGGAACGGGAGGAAAAGGGACTGATTTCCTTCTCCAAGGGGTGGGAAGAGCTAAAAGTGTAGGAATTGTGGCGTAAATATTTCCTTGGAACGTTTTTCTCTTTGGAATCTTTGGGAAAACCCCAAAATTGGAGCAATTTGGAGGGGAAAATGGGGATTTTTCTCTGTTTTTTAGCTACAAAAGGAAAGATATTCCTGCTGCTTTTTCCCATGGGTTGGACACAGCCAGGGAGATTTCCCATTTTCTTCCTGCATCCCATTCCATGATTTTTCAGGAGCTGGGGAACACTTTTTGAAGGAGCCAGACTCAGGGATGAAGGCTGAGATGATCCAAGAGCCTGGGACAAATCTGACCTTGTCCCCTTCCAACAATTCCATGGACAAAGTATTTTTTGTGTGGGAAATGACAACCTCAGTTCTGGAATTATTAAGGAATCTGAGAGGTCCTGGGGTGGAATTTGCCTCTGATCCTACAGCAGTTGTTTCCCAAGGAAAACTGGAAGAGAAGGATCCAATTTTCCATGGCCAGGGAGAGAAGGGATGACAGGAGAAGGAGGGGGAACTCAAATCCATGAAAATCCACAAGGATTTCATCCATGTTACTTCCAGAGCTGGATAAATACCTCAGGATGGAGCTCTTGGAGGCTCCAAACCCCACAGATCTCTGTTTGCCAGAATTTTTCCCAAAAATAAACACCAGGACTCTTTGCCCAGCTCCGCAAATGGAAAAATATTTGGAATTCAAGAATAATATCCAGAATTTACAAATAATGTCCGGAATGAATGACCTTCCCACATTCCCAGCCCTGGAAAGGAACCCATTGGAATGATTTAAATCCCTGATTCCCTACTCCAGCTTTGCACCGAGGAGGAGCTGCTACACCAAGGAGGAAAACTCGTTCAGTCCCAGACCCCTTTAATCGCATCCCTGCTCATTCAAGCTGCCGGGAAATCAAATTAAATTCCTCCCACTGGGATTCGGGAGCACCTGGCGCTTCCCCAAAAAAGCAGCCAGCACCTCCCAGTTGGATCTTACTGGGAATTCCGGGAATGGGTGGGAGCTCCTGCCTGGTGGTTGCTGGTTGAGGATTTTGTCACCTTGAGCCCCTGTGACCACTCAGGGTCCTCGTTAACCTCAAATTTGCTCCATTTCCTCTTCCAGAGTCACCCCAGCACAACAGGAATTCCTTTTCCTTCAGGAATTCTCATTCTCCTGCCCTGGAAGAGCCCAGAGCCCACGGAAAGGCTCTGGAGAGAGCCCCTTGTGTCCCCTCATCCATGCTCGATGGGGACACCTGGGGACACCCATCCTGAGTGTCCCACCAGATTCCAGAGGCTGCTCCAACCCTCCCGGAGACACCTCCCGGAGCAAGGGAGGCCCAGGAATATCCACAGCCACATTCCACACTCGTTTTCCCACATCCAATCTCCTCGTGCAGTGCCAGAACCCAGAGCAAACCACGGCCACTTCCACCTTCCCAAAGCAGGGAACGATCCTGGGATATTTCACACCTCCCTGGATGTGGTGGGAATGTGGAGACACTCCCTGTTTAATCCCAAACACACGTAATCCGTGATTCCTGCATTTCCCTGGAGATGGCAGGAATGCTGTGCCAAAACACACCCAACTTTAATCCCAAAGACACAGAATTGGCGATTCCTGCTCCAAACCACCTCTGGATATTTTACATTTGCCAGGAGACAGTAGGAATCTTCCAGATACATCAAAACTCTCTCTAATTTTTCCCAAACACGGAATTGGTGATTCCTGGAGACATCAGGAAACGCTCCCTGCATCCTGCAACACCCCCAGCTCCATCCCAAAAACACAGAACCAGCAATTCCTGTACGGAACCACCTCCAGCACAATAAAAACCAGGAAGCCACAACCCCTCCCACCACTCCCCTAACCCTAAACCCAACCCTAACCCTAACCCTTACCCTAACCCCAACCCTAACCCTAACCCTAACCTTAACCCCAACCCTAACCTTAACCTTAACCCCAACTCATCCTCACCCCATTCCCAACCAAACCACCGGAGCCGCTCTTCCCTTGCTGGATTCCCGGCTGGAAAACCCCAAAGGATGGATCCCAAACTGGTCTCCCAGTGAGGCACTTACTGGTTTTGACCTTGAGGGTGTAGGGGTTCTTCTGCTGGATGGTGTGGGTGAAGTGGAAGCGAGCGTTGCAGCTGTAGTCGGTCAGCGCGTCCTGGGCCAGCACATTGGAGAAGTAAAGGTCTCCGTTGTGGCCCTGGGACACTCGCTTGTCCTGCGGGATCGGCTCCATGGCTGAGAGGGGAAAGAGTGGGAATTCAGCGGGATTTGTGGAGGAGGGGAGGGATGGGATGTGTGTGTGTGAGGGGTGGAGTAGTGGAGGTGAGGCTAAAGTAGGAGGAAGGGTCCTAAATTAGCAGTAATGGCCTTAAACTAGGAGAAACTTCCCTGAATTAACAGTAGTGACCCTAAACTAGCAGAAACTACCCTAAATTAACAGTAATGACCCTAAACTAGCAGAAACTATCCTAAACTAACAGTAATGACCCTAAACTAGGAGAAACTATCCTAAACTAACAGTAATGACCCTAAACTAGCAGAAACTATCCTAAATTAACAGTAGTGACCCTAAACCAGCAGAAACTATCCTAAACTAACAGTAATGGCCCTAAACTAGCAGCCATGATACTTTAATGGCAGGAAGTGCCCTAAACTAGAAGTAATGACCCTAAACAACTAAAATCCAACCCTAAACTAACAGAAACTACCCTAAACTAGCAGAAAGTGCCCTGAACTAACAGAAACTACCCTAAACTAGCAGAAAGTGCCCTGAACTAACAGAAACTACCCTAAACTGACAGAAACAACCCTAAACTAAGAGAAACTGCCCTAAATTTGTGGAAACTACCCTTAAGTAGCAGCAACAACCCCAAACAAACGGGAACCACCCTAAACTAGAAGAAATGACCCTAAATTAACAGAAACCACCTCAAACTAACGGGAACCGACCCCAAACTATCAGCAAGAACCCCACCCAGGGTTGTTTTAAACCCCACAGAGGATGGAGCAGCCATTCCCGGTGGGAAAGGCACTCCGGACTCACAGCTGCTCATCCAGAAGATGACAGGCTCGGGGAGGCCTGGGGGGGGATTGCACTGCAGGCTCAGCGGGGCCCCCTCATCCACCTCGATCACATCCACCTTTTCCTTGGGCCACAGCGGAGACTCTGCCACGGGGAAGGAAAGGGAAGTGAGGAAAGGAGGGAAGGATTCCACCCCAGAGAGATTCCCGCTGGATCCGCCCTGGTTTTGGAGCAGAATTCACCTGTGAGTGTGCGAAAGTTTCCGGAATCCTTCCCTCAAATCCAAACCTTTAAATCCATGCCCTGAAATCCACACCCCTCAAATCCTAGCCCTCGGATCCATGCCTGAAATCCACACCCTTAAATTCACATGTTCAGCTCCACGCCCTCAGTTCCAAACCCTCAATTTCACACCTTCAGTCCCATCCTCTTAAATCCATGTCCTCAATTCCATATTCAAATCCATCCCCTCAAATTCACCCCTCAAATCCATATCCTCAATATCCCAACCCTCAATTCCACACCCTCAATCCCATCCCCTTAAATCCATGTCCTCAATTCCATATTCAGATCCTAGCCCCTCAAATCTACACCCTCAAATCCATATCCTCAATATCCCAAACCCTCAATTCCACAGCCTCAATCCCATCCCCTTAAATCCATGTCCTCAATTCCATATTCAAATCCATCCCCTTAAATTCATCCCTCAAACCCACCCCTGAAATCCACACCCTCAAATCCATACCCTCAACATCCCAAACCCTCAATCCCATCCCCTTAAATCCATGTCCTCAATTCCATATTCAAACCCACCCCTCAAATCCACACCCTCAAATCCATACCCTCAACATCCCAAACCCTCAATCCCTTACCCTCAGATCCCTCCCGAGCAATTCCCTGCCAGCTCCAGCCAAACCTCACTCCTTCCCCTGTCTCCTGCACACACCTGGAGCCGTCGGAGCCCTGGATATTCCCCCCACCCCCCAAAAAACTTCCGGCAGCCCTGCTCCGCTTCCCGGGAATCACTCACTGGAGACCTGGAGGTGGATTTTGCTGGACAAGGCCGTTCCGAAGTCGTTCCTGGCGAAGCACTGGTACTCGCCCTCGTAGTCGTCCGGCCGGCCCCCGCTGTGGAAGTCGATGACCAAAGTCCCCGACCTCCTCCTCATGGACACCTTGGGATCCTTGGCCACGTTGAAGAACTTCCCGTTCCGCGTCCAGGAAAAGCTGGAATGGCACGGGAAAGGCTGGGTTTGGAATTGGCTCATGGTGAGGTCCTTACATGGGCTGGAAGGGATGGGATGGGATAATGGGATGGGATAATGGGATGGGATAATGGGATGGGATAATGGGATGGGATAATGGGATGGGATAATGGGATGGGATGGGATGGGATGGGATGGGATGGGATGGGATGGGATGGGATGGGATATTGGGATGGGATGGGATAATGGGATGGGATGGGATGGGATGGGATGGGATGGGATGGGATGGGATAATGGGATGTGATAATGGGATGGGAGCGGAAGGGGTGGGAAGGGAGCTGGAGCTGGAGCGGCTCCAGAGCTCCAAGGGATGGAGGGATAAGGGCTGGGAATGCACTCACGTCGGGACAGGATTGCCTTTGGCTTCGCATTCGATGAAGATGTCATCCCTGGGATCCACGATGTAATCCTTGACGGATTGCTTGGTGATTGTGGGGGGCTGGGGCACTGCAAGGAAAGGGAATCCCGTGAGGAGCTGGGGGAGATCCCTCTGTGCCTCTGAGTCCTGCTGGGATCTCAGCTCCTTCCCCTGGCTGGGTGTGTGATTTGGGGTTTGAATCCTGCAGGAAATTCCCGTGAATTCCCTGAATTCGTCAGCTCTCGGAGCATGACAGTGTCCAGACTCCCTTTAAAAAAACCCCAATTCCCTCTCCATATCTTGGTCTCATTAGGAAGTGTCCCAGTAACCCCACAGGGGTAATTCCAGTGGGAATTCACCCTGGATCTGCAGCTCAGAAGGAGCTGGGCCAGGGATCCCAAAACATTCCTGGTGCAACGAAGAGGCTCCAACCCCCCAGGGTGGCCCCAAAGGAGCTCAGGAATTTAGGAGGGTGGGGATGGGGACAAAGGACACAGGAACCCTGTGGCTGGAGCAGGATCCGGTGTTTGGGAATGCAGGAATGCGAAAAGGGGCGCAGGAACCCCATGACCAGAATTGGACCCAGCCCTGATCTCTGAACTGCAGATCCCAGCCCCTGGGGTGAAGATCCAAGGCTGTTTCCTCATCCCCGAGATCCAGGGATGCTCCCAACGCTCCAGGATGTGGGGCTGAGCCTGGCACAGGCGCTGGGAGAGGAATCTCTCCCTTCTCCAAACCCAATTCCCTGCAGGAACATCTTCTCCATGGCGAACACAGCCCAGACCCTGCTCCAGAGGGAGCCGGGAGTTCTCCCCGAGCTGCTCCAGCCTTTCCCAACCTGGATGTGTGGGAGAAGTGTCTCAAAAGGGACAACATCCCCCAGGTGCCACCAGTGCCACCACCAGGCCCTGCTCAGGGACCCCTCATGCAGTTTTGGGGACAAGGACACGGCCACACGGAGGGCAGGGAACACTTACATTCACTCTGGATATTTGCTGTTATTCCCGAAGGGAAAGCGTAGAGGGAGGAAGACAGGAGGTTAGTTCAGGAGCAATCCCGTTCCCAGCACGGCCATAAAACAAATCTGGGGAGTTTATCCAGGCAAATCCTACACAGAAACCCCATTCCTTCCAAATGTTGAGGTGAAAAACCCAAATGGGGAGAAAAAAATCCCAACTGTGGAGAGGAAAACCCAAATGTGGAGAAAAACAACAGTTGTGGAGGAGAAAACACAAAATGTGGAGAAAAATCCCAATTGTGGAGAGGAAAACCCAAATGCGGAGAAAAATCCCAATTGTGGGAGAGAAAAACCCAAATGTGGAGAAAAATCCTAATTGTGGAGAGGAAAACCCAAATGTGGAGAAAAACAACAGTTGTGGAGGAGAAAACACAAAATGTGGAGAAAAATCCCAATTGTGGGGTGGAAAACCCAACGGAGGAGAAGAAAACCCAGTGGTGGAACAGAAAATCCACCTGGGCTGTTCCCACTGGCATCCCACCTCCTCCCCATTCCATCGGGGAATTTTCGGAGAGGAATTGGAGAGGATAAATCCCAAACTTACAGTCCAGGGGGACCTCGATGGCGCTGACGAGGTGCTGGAGGCAGAGGGCGAAGGCGATTCCGGCGCAGGTGGCCTGGGCTCTCCTCGGGATCATCTTGGAGCTTCCCTGGGTGGTCTCAGGATCTCGGGGCCAGATGGATCCTCACCTGGAAAGAAAAAAAATCCCAAAAATCGCATCAGGGAGCCATTCCCGGTGTTTTCCCTGTGGGAACTTTGGGAATGTGGTGTTTCCGCCCCAAAAATGTTTGTGTGGGGTGGGGATGGGGCCAGGAATGGTGTCCAGGATTTGGGGAACACGGAACAGCTCTTCCAAGCCTGGGATTGTCCTGCTGGGAGGATTTATGAGGTTGGTTGGGCTCTGATCCTAGAGTGAGCACCCACGGACCGAGAGAAAATTCCTGGAGCAGTTGGATACGAATGGAGCCCGCGGGATGGAATAAAAAGGCAGATTTGCTGTTTAAAAAACTAATAATAATTTTATTTTAGGCAGAAAAAAATATTGAGCAACATCCAATCACTCAGGGCACTCAGGGATGAGCTCAGGGGGCCTGGAGTCCCTCACGTCCCTAAAAGCCTGGCATTGATCCAGCAGAATTCTAGGATTGGGATCATTCCCGACTGGTCTCCAAATAATCCCAATCCCAACGAGGATCCAGGTGTTTCCCTGGCAGATGTGCTGCAATCCCAGCAGAGCCACAGGACTTCCCCGGATCCCATTTTCCATCCGGACACCTTTTATCCCTCGGGTAACAAACGCAGATCCCAAGAGGGCATGAAAGAGGATCCTTATCCCCATTTTTACCCCCTGGGTGTGAGGCAGTGGGGGTTAAAAAGGGTCCAAAAAGGAGGAGTTTGGGCCTGAAAAGTGAGGAATTCGTTGTTTTCCTTGGATTTGGGGATGAGGAATTGCTGTGAGTGCAGGAGGAAGTTCCTGGCACAAATTCCTGCGGGATATTTGTAAAGACAGGAATTTAAAAGGGCTGAGCCCGAACTCTGGTGGCAAATCATGGAATCCTGGAATGGTTTGGGTTGGGAAGGGAATTTAAAGCTCATCCCAAGGGCAGGGACACCTCCCACTATCCCAGGTTACTCCAGCCTGGCTGGAACACTTCCAGGGATCCAAGGGCAGCTTTTCCCTACAAATCCCTGTAGGGCCGATCCCCACTGCAATGAGACTCCAAAAATCCAGGAATATCAGGAAGAAATGAAATTCCAGACAACTTCTGAGCCGCAAAAGTGACACAGAACCGAACCTAGGGGCGGAATTCTGCAGGAATGATCCATGCACAGAGCGGCGCTGACCGGGAGCAACGAAAAGCACACAGGGAATTCATCCCCTGGAAAATGCCAGGCTCCTCCAGGCTCCTCCAGGCTCCTCCAGGCTCCTCCAGGCTCCTCCAGGGCCCCTTTGTCTGGAGCAGATGTGGGCAGCGGGAACGATCCCCGGGAACAATCCTCGGGAACAATTCCTGGGCGTGTAGGTGGCTCCTGGAGAACACAGCCCCGCATTGTCCCGGCTGCTCCCGCCGGGAACGGGGAATTCTCCCAGCCTAGCATCCAGAGCTGCCACGGCGAGGGAGGGATTTGGTTTTAATCAGCTCCTGAGGACCAGCAGGATGCTCCCAGCAGCAGTTGGACTCCCATCCCAATTTATCCCAGTTTATCCCGATTTATGGCTGCAGGAGGAGCAGTAAAACTTCGGGAATTGCTGCTCCCAGGGAACATTCTGGCAGCTCCGTTTGTTGCTTAATTAAAGCTGATTGAGGAGCACGGAGCAACTTTGCCGCCAGGAGAAAATCCTGTTGGGTTGGGATAATGGGAATCGGGGATTTAAAAAGCACCCATGGATGTGATTCCCACTGTTTGGGGGCAGGCGGGGGCAGCTGGGAATATTCAGCTGGAGAAGGGAAGAATCTAGGGAGAGCTCGGAGCCTAAAGGGCATTTTTCCAAGCAGCAGAGGTTGTCACCATCATTCCCAAAAAATGGGAAATACTCCAGGAAGTCCCATTTTTTTGGGATAATTGTCTTCTCCTGCCACTGTATTCCCAGCGCTTCCTTAAGGAAAACCTCTTTAAGGAACACATTTGGATCTGTTTCACCCAGGCCCTGATTCCTTGCCCCACTCCTCCATGGAATTTTTGCCGCGTTCCACGTTTTCCTTTCATTCCCCAGATCTCTCCCGCCTGGCACGTGGGTGAGGCTCAATCCCAAGCATTTTTAAAAGAACGGAACAAACAACAAAGCATTGAGGGAGAGCTCCAGGAGTTCACTGGCTTCCCAAAAATCACCCACCGGGATCCCTCCCGTGGGAAGCGGGAATGAAACCATGAATCCCCTGAGCTCTGGAGCAGGCAGGGAGGAGATTTGGGATTTAGAGTTCAACCTCCCAGATCGGGAGGAGCTGCCCCTGGGATCCCAGAAACAGCTGGGAGTAGCAGGAATGGGATCACTGCTGGAAGAGCTGAGGCTGCGTTTTGGAGGGTGGGAGCAGTCAGAATTCCAGGATTAAATCATTTCCACTTGGATCAGCGCAGGAGAGCAGGAGCAGCTCCAAGGTTCCTCATCGGTCACGGCCCCACAAAAACAGAGATGGATTTATCCTCCTGTCCTGCTGGGAATGGGAGGAAGTGTTGGAATTCCCTTAAGGAGAGGAACTCCGTGGAAGTGTCATTCCAAGGTCACCCAGGAGAAGTGGCAGGAATGGGAAATAAACCAGAATCACTCAGCTCCAGCAGAAAATACAACTCAACCTTCCCAGTCCAGGAAAAAACAGGGAAAGGAAAGCACAGAATTTTCCGTGGAAAGCCTCGATGTGGCTGGAAGCAGCCAGATCCCAAAATCCCTGTGCCAGCTGGGAATTGTCCCCACGGCAGCTGATCCTGCAGGATCCATGGGACACCAGGACATCCAATCCCACTAATCAGCTTCCCACCCTCCCACTGCTTCCCAGGGATTTTCCTCCCCCAACCAGTAAAAAAATCCCAGTTTTTGGGAATTATCTGGTTGAAAACAAAGGGGGTGCAGAGGATTCCTGCACCTTGGGAACGGCCGGGTTTTTAAGGAATGAGTTAAGATGAAAACTCCTGGTTTTTCCTTGGAATTTCAAAGGAAAAATCATTCACAGCCCTCCTGATGTTGGAATTTTGATTGGAAAAAACACACAGTGGCTTAATTAGGATGAGATTTGTTTGGGAGTAGCAAGGAAAGGAAGCAGGTGGGGGGAGAAAACAGGGATTAAAAAAGGAAAATCCAGGTGGGAAAGGGAAAAGTTTGGTGCAGCCTCTTCCTGCCTCTCCTCACCTGGCACTGGGGGACACTGGGGCTGCTCCAGCACTGCTTTTCCAGGAATCCTGGCAGAAAATCCCAAAAATCCTGTGGGGTGGTGACTCAGGCACACTCAGGTCCCCTTGTCCCATTCCTGATGGAGCAGCAAATCCCATCCCAGCAAATCCCATCCCAGCAAATCCCATCCCAAGGCCCTGGCAGCTCGGGACAGGCAGAGGTGACCCTGGGCCGTGGTGTCACCTCCTCTCCAGGGCCATCCATCCCACGCTGCTCCCGGAAAACCCCCGGAGCTGGTGGCCATGGGGACACGGGCAGGGCCTGTCCCCCGAGGTGTCCCTGGGCCACCTCTCCTGGTGGCATCTGGCCCTGGGATCAGCCGAGGGTTAATCAGGTGGAAAAACAGCCCCGGGATGGATCCGGAGCCTCTGGAAAAGCTTCCCCACTCTCACCTCCGCTCCTGCTGCTGGGAAACAACCCCGGGAGGAGATCCCAGAGCTGGGCCCGGAGCAGCCGGAGCCTCTCCAAGGATGGGAATGTTTGGAGAAGCTGTGGGATTTTTGGGGTCTGCATGGGTCCCTTTCCAGTGGGGATATTCCAGGATTTTGTGAATTCAATGATGGATGCCACACCCAAAAGAGAGGAGAACTCTGCATTTCTCCAAACACACAAAGCTGGGAGAAGCTTTGGCTGGAATTCCCTTCCCTGCTGGACATAACCCACAGCTTGTCCACACCAGGGATGTTCTGTTCTTGGACACTTCTGGGGAAGTTCATTCCCAAAAAAACCCAGCTGGTGACCAAAAGCTGACCCTCCAGGCTGTCATTCCTGGAAGGGTTCAATGACCTCATTCCCACTTCCTTTCCCAGGAATTGTGACAGCCCTCGAGGACAGATGGAGCTTTTCCACACAAATGGGGTGAAATCCCAAATTTATTCATTCCCCGGAGCTGGGAATGAGGAGGGCAACACCATTCCCTGCTATTTCCCACAATCCCTTGGTTTTTCTCACCATTCCTTGGCATTTCTCCCAACTTTTCTCGTCATTCTCCATGGAATTGTCACTCTTTGTTACCCCATCATCAAATCCTGGTGTCACCACCTCTCCATCTGCCTCCGGAGCTGCCTCCGGAATGGGAATAAATTAATTGGGAGAAGTTTTTGGCTCCGGGATAATGAGGTTGGCACAAACCCAGCTCAGGAGGGAGCCCTGGGATGCCGTGGTTGAAAAAAAATTCCTTAAAAAGAAAAGGGATTTTGGGCAATTAAAAGGCCAGGTTGGAATTTAGGGTTTCCTTGGAAAAGGTCAAAGGATTCGGGGAGGGATTGAGCCAGGGATGAATGAAGTGGGGATTTTTATCTGCCTTCCCTGAGCTGCCAAACCTTTCCAATATCCATGGAAAAGGTGAAATCTGCATCCTACAAATCCTTGGAAACACAAATCTCCCCTTGCTGACAGCACTGGAAGCGGGAGGGAGAATCCGCAGGAAAATCGTGGAGTTTAAAGCCAAGGAAAAAAAACAAAGGAAAGGGAAATTTCAATATTTAACAACTCCCACCTCATCTCCGATCCACCAAAGATTCCTGCTGGGAATATTCAATGGAAAAAGCATGAAAATCCATTAAAACCCTGGAGCTGAGGGAAACAAGGAGCAGGGATTGGGAACGAGGGCTGGATCATGGAATTCCTTGAATTCTGCACATCGGAATTGGAGCTGGAATCCAACTTCAGTAAAATCCCGAGATGGTTTTCCCTGAAAAAATCAGGGAGAAGAGGAGGGGATCCCACCTCTGGCACAGCTCAGCCTCAGGATACAGGCACGACCTGTCCCAAAAAAAACATTCCAAGTTTTTTGCTGCTTTTCCCAGCTAATGTGGGAATCTAAGGTGTGTCCTGCCTTGGCTGAGGTGATGTGGAAAACTAGGAATCTCCATCTCATGGCTCTGGGAAGGATTTCTCTCCCTTTTCCCAAGCACAAGCGCTCAGAGCGGTTTTTTGTGGAAAAAACGGAATTTCCATGCGGGAGGGGTGAATCCCGCAGGATCCAGGCACAAAACCCCTTTGGGACCTCAGGGAATCCCACAGAAAGCTCAGAGGGCGATGATCTGAAGCACCCCTGAAGGATGCCAGACCCATTTTTGGGATTTTTCCGACTTTCCCGATCCTCTCCTCGCTGCTTTCCCGCATCCCTCGGGATCACATCCCTCACTGGTGGCCATGGCAACACCAATCCAAGCAGGAAAGGGGAAGGATCTGCTCCCCAGCTGGAAAATCATTCATTAGGAATTTATGCCTTTCTCTGGTCTTAAAATTAAAACCAAAGCACAGTTTATGGGGAAAAGGGTTTTTTACCTCAGTGTTTATTTCAGGATCTTTGGGTGCAGCACTTGGTCCGGGTGGAATGCTCTGAAAATGCATGCACACCTCACACTGAAATACACACAATTATAGACCTTGCTAATTAACATATTTATCAAAGATCCCCCAGGGAGAGGCTGGAGTGAAGCCCTCGTTGTGAGGAACCTTCCCCCTGGCTGGGCCTGGCTGAGGTTCCCAAATGTGTTCTGGAGAGGCCCTTGGTGTCTGGGGCTCCCAGGATGTTTGCTCTCCTGGTTTAACGGTGCCGTGGGGCTGAGCTGAGTTATCCTTCACCTCTCCCATTTTTCCCCGCACGAACTCCTCCCTCTCTTCATCCCAAACCCAAAGATTTTCCACATCCCCCAAAGGACACCCTGAGCCCTCCACATCCCCCAAAAAAATCCAGACCCAGCGCCGCCTCATCCCAACCCCTCCATCCCTCGGAGAAGAGCCGAGCCTCCACAACCCCGACCAGTAATTCCAACTTTCTCCCTTCTCTCCCGCCTTTTCCCACGGGAACAATGGAGCCGTGGCACCGGACACTGCCCACTCTGTGCCCTCCGAGTGCCAGCCTGGGCCTGGCCCCGTGTCCCCGCTGCCAGCAGGGAGGGGGTGACGCCGTTTTGTTCCCAGATGCAGCTTTCCTTTTGTTCCCGATCCCGCGGAAAGCTGAGCAGAGACATCCCCGCCAACCGAGAGTTCCCAGCCAGGGAATTTCTGAGTATCCCTCCGATATTCCAGCAGGGAACCGTTGGGTTTTTTCCCCTCTCTCCAAACCGCGGCAGCAGGAATAAGAGAGGGAATCTTTGTTGGGATAATTGTTGGGAGGCGCTGAGCGGAACGGAGGTGGATGGGATTTCCCTGGAGGGCGGTGCAGGAACTTCGGGAGAGACTTCCCAGGGAATAAAAGTGGGAATTTCCTGGTGAAGGGAGATTAGGACTAATCAGGCGGGCCCAGGAGCGATAAACCCGATTTAAAAACAAAGCTCGGCTTTGTAGCTTTAAACGAGGAATTGCCTGATCCCATCCACAGCTTCATTAGCATCTCATTAATATGCAATTTCCATTTTCCCGATTAAACGGTTGGGAGTAGGAAAGGCTGGGAGGAGGAGGTGCCCTGGTGCTGGCTCCAAGCCCTGGGGACACCTTTTGGAGCAAGAATTCCCATTCTCCTGCTTCCCAAGGTGCCCTCCAAGGATTCACCTTTTTTCCGGCTCAGATTTATCCAAACCCTGATATTTGGGAGCAAACAGAGCAGCATTCCCTCTTTTCCAGCTCCCGCATCCCAGTACGGAATTAACACCGCACCAAGGGGAATGTTCTTATCTCCTCCTCCAAAATTCCCACTTTTGTGGCGATTCTGGGAACTTGGACCTTCCAGGAGCTGCTCACGAAGTTTTGGCGATTCCCTGAATCCCATCCCAGCTCTCTCCATCTCCAGGACATCCCAAATCCTCCCTCCCCTCCTGCAAACCCCTCTCGGTTCCTCTTCGTGCCTCATTAACCCTTGGGAGCCGCTGGGATAATTCCAGACCAGCTGATCCCGGATTTTCTGGGATTGGGCGATGCCCACCGGGCACGGCAGAGAGATTTCCAGCCTCTGGAAAACCGGAATGGGGCCGGGAGGGAGAAGGATGGGACAGCGAGAGGAGCAAAGCTCGGGATTTGAAACCATCAAAGCCCAACCCTGATGATGGATTCACTCCTTCTCCTGGTTTTCCTTGGATCCGCGGGAATTAAAAGCTGCTCCAGCCTCTTGGAGAGGGAACATTAAAGAGAGACAAGATCTGAGTGAGGCCGAGCGGGTTTCAATTTACTCAGGACGCCTAAAGCAGCTCCTGGGATGTTCCAGCAGGATATCAAAGGAAAAATAGGATGTTAGAGAGGATCTGCTCCCGCCCTGGAGCCATTCCATGATTTCTGAGGGAGAGGAGGAGGAGGAGGGAACAGCAGCATTCCCAAGGGTGGCCACGAAGGCACCTCCCAGACCCCCCCAGGTCACTTTGTCCTGGTTCTGGACAGGGCAACATTCCCACTGTTCCCTCTCCTCCAGCGGAGCACGGGGCTAAAATTATCCCTGAGCAGCCCAAATCCCAAATCCCAGGTTTTTTATGGCCTCCGGAGGCCAATCCCGAGGACAACTCTGGCTGTGGCACAGATCGGGAGCAGAAATAGCAGGAGGGTGGCAGGGATCGATCCAAGGTGGAGCAATTTGGGATTGGCACATCCCGGATTGGCACATCCCAGATTGCCACATCCACCTGCCCGGGGCCAGGAATGGGGAATCTCCTGGGAACGGCCCCTCCAAAGTCTCTCCCAGCTCAGATTTAGTGGGAAAAGGATCCCAAAATCTCCCAAACCCCTTTTGCAGCCTCCCCCAGTTCCGGTTTGCAGGGAAAAGGATCCCGAATCTTCCCCAAGTCGCTCCACAGCCTCTCCCGGCTCAGGTTTCCAGGGAGGTGGATCCCAAAGCCTCCCACAGCCCCGTGCTGCCCACCCCATTCCAGAGATAATTGTGCCATCTGCCCTCCTGCATCCCAGCAGATGTTCGGGATCAATCCCTGCCATTCCAACTCCCTTTCCACCAGACAATAGGGCAGGAACTGCTCTTCCCTAGGGAGATGGTTTATTTTGCTCCCTGGGGTGCTTTTTCCCTGGAATATCCATGTGCATCCCTGTTTTTCACCTTGTTTTGCTTTGGAAGAGGAATTCTGAGAACCATCCACGGATGGGAATTCCCAGGGAGTATCCATTCCCGCCTCCATCCCAAATCTGGGATTTGGGTCAAAATCCTGCCAGGAACAGTTAGAAAAACCCCAAATTCCCCCCAAGCTGAGCCGTGCCATTCCCAGGAATCATTCCCACCTCCATCCCAACCCCAGGCCTGACCACAAAGGCTGGAAAAGGGAGACAAAGGAGCCGGAATCCCTGGAATCAGACCTTCGGGAGCAGCCTGCTGTCCTGGGCCGGGGCCAGCTCAGCCTCGCAGCTGTCACCGGGGTCAGCGCATTCAGACGAGGTCAACCAAAAATCCCCAGGCCTGATCCCAGCTGCTGGAATGGTCAGGAATAAATCCCTGCGGGGCCCCGGCAGCTGGATCCCGGAGCTGTCAGTAGGGAATGACAGCCTGGGATGTGCAAAACCAGATTTTGAAGGACTTTTGGGAAAATCTGGCCTTAAAAATGTGCGGTTCTTGTGTCGGATGTCAAAAAAATATGTGGATGGATTCACCGAAATTCCAGCTTTTCTGCATGGATTTGCCCAAATTCCAGCTTTTCTGGGAGTAAAGGGTGGAGCATGGAGTTTTGACAGGAAGTTTGGGTTTAAGATATTTTGTATTAGAATTCGAATTTTCCGGATATTGGGGAGGAAGGAAATGGGATTATCGATTCATTGAGTGGATTGGAGGTGGAATCACGGAATCCCGAGATCTCCACGTGAACCAAATCCCGAGGTCTCCACACAAAGTGGATCCTGATATCCCCACACAAATCAAATCCCAAGGTCTCCACATGAACCAAATCCTGAGGTCTCCAAACAAATCAGATTCCAATATCCCCACGCAGATCAAATCCCAAGGTCTCTACATGAACCAAATCCTGATATCTCCACACAAATCAGATCCCAATATCCCCACGCAAATCAAATCCCAAGGTCCCCACAAAATCCTGATAACCCCACACTACTCAGATCCTGATATTCCCACCCAACATTCCCTTCTCCAGGCTCCCAGTGTTGGGAAGTGTCACCAGAGGAGGTCCCCGAGCATCCTGGCACGTGCGGGTGGCACAAAGTCCCTCCCCTCCTCCTGCTCCCAGCTGGGATCGCCTCAATCCCATCCCAAGGAGATCCCAACAAGGAGCCTTTGTGGCCGGGTCTGCCGGGAATGTCGAAGCCATATTTCAGGAATGTGACGGCACCGAGGGGACAGCAGGGACGGGAGCTTCTCCGGGGCCCCGCACTCCATCAGGGCCTGGCTGAGCTCACAGAGGAGCCTTTATCCCACATGGAATGGGATGGGGAGCGATCCCAGCCCTCACAAACGGGGCTGTGTCCTTAAATCCGGAGCGGTTGGCGGTGCCACCATCCTGGATAGCCATAGGGAAAGGATTGAAGGGGGTTTGGGAAGAGGGGGGAAAGATGGAAAAGCTGGAGCAGAAATCATCCAACAACATGGAAAATGAGGAAAATGAGGTTGGAAGGGAATTCCCTCTGGGGCAGGGAGAAATCCAGACCTCCCTGACAAGAATTGTGAGGGAATCCAACCCCTGGGTGGATCCTGGTGGGATCCAAGGGAATGTTTTGGGAAGGGCAAAGGAAACCCAAGGGAAGAGCCTGTGGGATTGGGAAGAGCCTGTGGGACACGAGAGGGGCTGACCACCAGCATCCAAGCTCCATTAAAAACCCCACCGAAGGTGGGGAAGGGAGAATTCCCACATTCCCTGCATCCTGTCGTTCCCAATGCATCCCAGTTTTCCCTTTTTATCCTGGATCTGAGGGGGAATATAGAGATAGGAACTCAGGGAATTACGTGGAGTTCCCGAATTCCTTGGAGGGGCTTCAGCACCCTGGAGAGCAGCCGGATCCAAGAGGATCCTTTTTCCCCTCCCACGGGCATTCCCGTGCTCGGCATTCCCAAGTTTTCCAGAGAATTTGTGGATGCTCCGTGTCCCTGGAAGTTTTCAAGGCCAGCTTGGAGCAACCTGGGATAGAGGAAGATGTCCCTGCCCATGGAAAGGGGATGAGCTTTCATTTTCCTACCCAAATTATTCCACGATTCCCTCTTTTAACTCAATCATCCTTAGGATAATGAGGAAAAGGGAAAAAATCTGAGGGAAAAAGGGAATTTCAGCGTATTTTCCACAGATCCAAGGAGAACCTTCCCGCCCTCCCAGCTCCCTCTGGAACTGCCAGCCTGGTCTATCCATGCCAGGAGATTTCAGGAGGAATTCGGGATGCAGGCTGACAGAGCCATGGGATCAGATTCCGACTGTCCCTGGGAAAACGAGCAAAATTCCACTGCCAAGGAGGCAGAAAGCAGCGGAAAACCTGCCAGGAATTCCAATGAACCTCCGGCTTCACCTTGCGCCAACCCTGGTGGTTGTGCTCCCATTTTCCCACTCCCTGTGAGGATCCAGGTTTGCTTCCAGAGGGTGGGAAGGGCTCGTCCAGGAATCCAGGACAGGGATTTATCCACTCTTCCCAGGCCTGCGTTGTGGAAAGCTCCTTCTTCCCTTTGGATGCTCCTTCGGAATATTGGGAATGCACCAACGTTCTGCTTAGGCTCAGAGGCAGAAAAATGCCAGGAAAAAATTCCCAAGTTCTCCTTCGGAAGGAAAATCTCTCTAATTCCTTCTTCCCCGTGCCTTTGGGATGCTCCATGCCAGCAGCATCCCTGAGGATAACGGGGCCGGATCCCAAAAATAACGGCAGGAGATCCAAAGGAACTTAAGGTGCAGCACCCTCGGGAATTTCTGCCCACCCAAACTCATCCCTGTTTGCTCCGTGGATAATCCCACTCCTCCGATCTCATTAAGTGGGAATGGTGATCCCGATAAGCCGAGGGATAAATCCTCCTCTTTTTTAATCCGTAATAACCCGGCCAGGTTTCTTTCAGCTCGGGATTAAAGGGAAAAAAAAGGAAAAGGGAGGGAGGGGAGGATTATGGGACATTTAAACTTCCAGCAAGTTCATTCCGAGATGGAATCCCTGGAATTACGCAATAATTATCCTGGAAAGTATTGAAGAGGCTTCAGGAAAAGGTGGGGAAAATGGAAAAACTGGAGCAGAAGTCATCCAACAGCATGGAAAATGAGGAAAATGAGGATGGGAAGGAATTCCCTCCGGGGCAGGAAGGAATCCAGACCTCCCTGACAAGATTTGACAAGAATTGTAAAGGAATCCAAGCCCTGGATGGATCCTGGAGGGTGTTAGGAATCTTTTGGGAAGGGCAAACAAAAGCTGAGGAATAAAGGGAAGTGCCAGAGGTTTTTTTCCTTGGGTTTTTTTAGGAGTCTCCTTGCAGGTTTTGCTGTTTGAATTCAGATTAAATCTGATTTTCAGTGTGTTACTCAATGGGTTTAAATCTTCCCAATTCGGCTGCTTTTATCCCACCTAAAAAGCATGGAAAACAGGGAATTCCACAGCTCCCAGAAACCAAAGAAGGAATTCTGCCTGAAGTTCCAGGGTTTTTTCCCTGTAAATGAAGTTTTGATGAGGTTTGGGAGGTTGGTGCTGCCCAGACGAGGAAATTACAACCCCACATTGGAAAATCCACTCCCACATGGAAAACAAATCTGGAAATTCCTGCCAAGCGCTCCCAGATAACATCGGAGCCTCAGGAGCGTCCTGGGAATGTGGCTGCTCCATTTTCCCAGATTTCTCAAACAAATCCCAAACTTTTCCCCCGGGGGCTCCTCCTTGGCTGAGGGCACCGAGGGTAGGATGGAGCCAACAAATTCCAAAGCTCTGAGTTCCTTTTCCAAGCTCCACCTGCCCAGGTGATCTCCCCTGGTGTTTGTCCAGGGAATATTTCCTTGGATCATCCCAGACCTGCCACACTCCTGCTCATTTCTCCATTTCTGGTCTCTATCCAGGGAATATTTCCTTGGAGCACCCCAGAACTTCCCCATTTTTCCTCAGTGGGGCCGAGCAGGTGACAGGGACAGAGGGAGGATCCAATCCTGGCCAGGGCTCTGATCCCTGTGGATAATTCCTTCTCCCAAGGTCACCCCACCTGGGATTAAAAATGGCTCCAGTGGGAAGCAAAACTTCTTTAAATCCATTTTTTCCCCCTTTTCCCAACCAAGATCCCTTTTCCTCCTGCCCGTGTCCGTCCCTTCCCTCCTGATGTTGGGAATCTCCAAGACTTTCCTGGGATCCATTCCCAGCTTCTGGTTCCCCTTCCCAGACGGATCCTGACTCATTTCGCTGATCCCAATCCCTTCCCCACGTGATTCCCAACCCCTTCCCTGCTCATCCCTGAGATTTGAGGGTACAACCCCTCTGCACCCAGGAGTATCCCTCGAGTATCCTACTCAGAGTATCCCAACCGCCTCCCAGGAGCAAAGGGAGGGGAAAAAAATCCTCATTTTTCCCCATTATTACTCAATATTTTCGCCCAATTTTGACCACCCTTCGTGGTGGAGATTTCCCAGCAGCTCTTGGGGGATTTTATCCCTGAAAACCCCAGAGAAAATGAGAGGGAAATAAATCCTGATTGATTGATTTGGAAAACTCAGGATATTCCCCATTTAATCACCAGCGGGGAGAGGGAATGATTGGATTGCTCTGGGTTTAAATCAAATCCCTCGGGATGAGGATGGGGACGGAGCTTTGTTAAGCCCAGAATTAACACAAAGCCAGGCCCAGGTCCCAACTCCTGTAAACAAAGTCGCTTTTCCAACCGAACAACTTCTCCCTGTCGGCAGAGAGGTTTTCCATGCATTATTTATGTTGGATTCACGTTACAACCACACACACACACAAAAAATAATTAAAAAAAAAGGGAAAAGCAGCAAAGGCCCAGCCTGGAACCGGGAAACAGCAAAATTTAAAATAGAAAAATGCTAAATTTGAGGAATTTTCTTTTTGGGGAGAGAAAGCGAAGTTTTCTTGGAACAAAGCAGCCCCTCGGCGTCTGCCAAAGAGGGGGAGGTTTTCCAGGAGCACGGGCGGAAAGAAAGGAGTCAGCATCCCTGGAAAAGTCACAGGATTCCTGCTTTTGTCCTCGGCAGCTGCCAGGAGCACCCCGGAAACACCACAGCGCCACAGGATCCATCTTAAAGCAGCCGGGCCTCTGCTGGGCATGTCAGAATTCCAGCTTTTCCCGCAATTCCCGCATCCCTCCCGGCCCTCGGCACTGCCCCTCTGCCGGGACCCAGCCGCGAACACTCCGGGGTGACTTTCGGGAGTGCTCCAGAGCCATCCCAAGGACCTGACCTTGAGGGAGGAACCCACAGGCAACATTCCAAAAGGGAAAAGCAAAACCCATCCGAGTAATACGCACCGGCCATTCCCAGTTTCGGCAGGGGATGGGATTTTTTTGGCCAAAACCTCCGTTTTCCCACCCAAAACACCTCCCAGCGCCATCCCCAGAGGCCTCCCCGGGATGGAATGCGCGGCTTCCCTGCTCCTTGTCCTCCAAGGAGCACCTGAGGCCATGGAGAAGGGAGGAACCCTCTCCATCCCTGCTCCATCCCTGCTCCATCCCTGCTCCATCCCAACCATCCCTCTCTCCCGGGCCGCAGCGCTCCCACCTCCGCCGCGGCCTCCTCGCCCTCCTCACGCCATTCCCGAGCTTTTCCCGGCGATGGGAGCAGCGGGAGCGCCCGTGGAGCCGGGAGTCCCAATGATTCAGCACTTTCCCCCCCTATTCCCGAAGGGAAATCGATCCCGGCTGCGGGAGGATGCGGATCCCGCACCCGGCACTCACCGCTCGCCGCCGGCGCCCGGCGCTTCCCGGCGCCGCATCCCAAGCCCAGGTGCGTTTTCCCGACGGATTTTTTTTTCCGACCCGGGATGTTCTTCCGGAGGGAAGAATCCACCCCCCCCGCCACCTCGCGAAGGCGACAGGGAAGGAGCGAGGAGCTGGGGGAGCGATCGCCGCTCCCCGCGAGCTTTCGGGCCCCCGAAGTTGCGCTGTCACCCCCAAGGTCCCCACCCGGGCTGCGCTCCCCGTGCCCCCGCACCGCCACCGCGGGGTTTTGTCACACGCAGGGACACGGAGCCGTGACGTAACAGCCAAAATCCCATCACACGCCCCGGCTCCGCCCTCCCGGGGTCCGGCCAGCAAAAACCGGCAGCTTTTTGGGGGTCACCGAGCAGGTTCGGGACCCCAAACCCGAGCTGAGGATGCGCGGTGTCCCCCCCCCAGCCCCCCACCCCACCCCGCCCTTCCCNGGAGAGCGAGCGCGCCCCGGCAGCAGCAGCAGCAGGAGGAGGAGGAGGAGGCAGGGAAGGGAGGGAGGAAGGCACGGGCTGGAGGGGAGGGGGCTGAGCAGGGGGAGGAGCTCATTAGCGGCGCCCTTAATGAGCAGCCGCAGCCTTCCCCATCCTAAAGGCGCAATCCGGGGACAGAAAAGGAATTTTGGGGAAGGGGAGGACGAGTTTGGGTCACCCCGAGGGTGCGGAGGATTCCTGGGGAGGGCAAACCATCCTCAAGGATCCTCAACAAAGGACAAACAAACCCAAAAAACCCTGGAGTTAAATTCGGGGACGTTTTTCCATTCGCTCCAAGGGCGAGGAGCGTCCCCCGGCGCTGCCGGAGGGGAGCGCGAGTGGCGCAGCTCGGCCCGGGGTGCGACATCAGCTGCTGGCGCTGCTGGCACCGGTGGCATTGGTGGCACCGTGGGTGGCATTGCCGGCACTGCTGGCGCTGGTGGCACTGCTGACACAGCTGGCACTGGTGGCATTGATGCCACCGGTGACACTGCTGGCAGAGGTGGCACCGGTGACACTGCTGGCACTGCTTGGATTGGTGGCATCTGTGGCACTTCTGGCACTGGTGGCATTGGTGGCATCGGTGGCACCGGTGACACTGCTGGCACTGCTTGGTGGCACCAGTGACACTGCTGGCACTGGTGCCATTGGTGGCACTTCTGGCACTGCTAGCACTAGTGGCACTGGTGACATTGGTGGTGCTGGTGGCATTGATGACACTGGGGGTGGCACTGCTGACACAAGTGGCACTGGTGGCATTTGTGGCACTGGTGACACTGCTGGCCCTGGTGGTGCTGGTGGCATTGATGACACTGGAGGTGGCATTGGTGGCACTGCTGGCCCTGGTGACATTGATGACACTGGAGGTGGCATTGGTGGCACTGCTGTCCCTGGTGGCATTGGTGGCACTGCTGGCACTGCTGGCACTGCTGGCATTGGTGGTGCTGGTGGCATTGATGACACTGGAGGTGGCATTGGTGGCACTGCTGGCACTGCTTGCACTGATGGCACTGGTGACACTGATGGCACTGATGGCACCAGTGGCATTGGCAGCACTGATGGCATTGGTGGCACTGCTGGCACTGCTGGCCTTGGTGGCACTGTCCCCCTGAGTGACCAGCAGAGGTGACCACCCGAGCCTGGACATCTCCGTGGCCACTCCCAGGAAAACTGGGATGGGAGTTCTCCGTTTAATGAAGCTCCCCCGCTCCCAGGGAGGTTCGTGGCCTCCCCTTCCCGAGATTTTTATTAAATTCCCGATTTCCTGCTGAGGCTGCAGAGCTGGAATTGATGGAGGTGGCTCTCGGGAAGCGCCAGGGTGAGCCTGGGTTTTGTCTCGCTGCTAAATTGAATATAAAAATATGAAATGTTTGATTTTAGAGGTATAAAAATATATAAATGAAATCTATTGAGTATGCCAGAGCAAATCACAGAATGATTTATGGAATATGGGAATGCTTTGGGCTGGAAAGGAGCTTAAATTCATCCCATTCCACCCCCCTGCCATGGGCATGGACACCTTCCAGCATCCCAGGCTGCTCCAACTCATCCTTGGACACTCCAGGGATGGAGCAGCCATGGATTCTCTGGGAATTCCATCCCAGCCCCTCCCCACCCTCACAGGCAAGGATTCTTCCCAATATCCAACCGAAATTTCCCCTTTTTCAGTCCGAACCCGTTCCCCCTTTTCCTGTCAATCCATTCATTGTCCAATGTCCTTTTCCATTTTTCCTGTCCCTTCCCTCAGCTCCTGCAAGGTCACGATTGGATCATCCCAAAGCTTCCCTTATCCAGGCCGAACAATCCCAATTTCCCAGCCTTCCCTCTCTCCAGAGCTGCTCCATCCCTCGGATCATCCTGGAGCCTCCTCTGGATTTGCTCCAGGTCCCTCCTGAGCTGGGAATTCCCGGGCTGGAGCAGCTCTGCGGGGGGGTCTTGCCTGGAGGGGCAGAATCCCCCCCTCCCCTGCTCCATCCATCCCCTGGTTTATCCCAAAAATTCCATTCCCAGCTGTCGCCATCCCATGGAAATGAGGGAAGAATTCCCAGGTCAGAAATTCCATGTGGATCCCTGGGTTTGCTGCATGTCCAGAGGGGAAAAAACTTCCTGTGGGGATGTGGGGAAGGAGCTGGAAATCCCAATTTCCCCAGGGAATAACAGATGCCAGGAGCAGCTGCTGGGAAAGGAGGGAGATAAATCAATCAGGAATATCCTGGGAGAGAGCAGGATTCCATCCCCAGCTGCCTGGAGCTGGGAAAAACCAGGAAAAAGCCATGAGGAAAACAGGGAAAAAGCCAAACCATCCTCAAGGATCAGCAACAAAGGACATTAAAAAAAATCCCGGAGTTAAATTCAGGGACATTTTTCCATGGATGTCACCAAAGTCAGGGAACTTCTCCCTGACTCTGCAGCTTTGGGAACATCAGATTTCGCCAGGCTTTGCCTTTTCCACCCGGATCCTGCTGGATTTGGGGCGGAAGAATGGAATCTCACTCCGGAGCTGCTACTCCAGCAGTGCTGACTGCTCCTCCAAGATGCTGATCCCGGAGAATTCCAGAGGAATCCAAGGGCACTGTGCACTTCCAGAGCTGCTTGGCACCTTGAAATTTTTTTTCTCCTTTTCTCCTTCTTCCCTTCTCTCATGTTCATGGCCACAAACATCTGGGAAGGAACTGAAATATCCTTTTTTTTAGGGAAAAAAATCCCATTTGGGAGAGGTCACCGCCCTCGTGCCCCTCATGAAATCTGATTTACACCACACAGGGCTCAGCCCTTTGGGCTGCGAGCTGAGAATTTCCTTATTTTTCCATGGAGATGCCTCTGGAAGAGGTTCTGGAAGAGGTGGAGAGCAGGAGGAAAAGCTTGGAATCTGCTCACAGAGGAAAGAAAATTGGGATGTGCCTCCTGGTCCCACAGGAATGACAAAATCTGGTGTAAAAACAATAGAAAATCCCGAAATAAAAAGTTGGGAACTCCAGAAAAATATCACATAAACAGGATGGAAAACGCATCCTGAAATTCCAGGATCCGTTTGGGATGGGGGAAGGCTGGAATCAGCTGGAATTTGAATTCCCAGCAGGGAAATCCCTTCCCAAATCCACCCTGGATCTTTGTCCTTGCTCCAGACCCCACGGAAGTTCCCTTCCCTCGGCTTCCCCCCAGAGATTCCCCAGCAATCCAATTATCCTGGTTCATCACGGGATGGAAAACCGGGAAAATGAGCTCCTCCAATCCACTTGGAAAAATATTGATCCTCCCAAAAACCTTTGGAATGATGGATTTTGGAGGGAGGCATTAGGGGCAGTGATGGATGTGCATCCCAGGAACTTAGATTTCATGGATACACATCCCAGGAACTCAGATTTCATGGATTTGAATCCCAAGAACTCAAATTTCATGGATACGCATCCCAAGAACTCAAATTTCATGGATGTGCATCCCAGGAACTCAGATTTCATGGATTTGAATCCCAAGAACTCAAATTTCATGGATGTGCATCCCAGGAACTCAGATTTCATGGATGTGCATCCCAGGAACTTAGATTTCATGGATTTGAATCCCAAGAACTCAGATTTCATGGATGTGCATCCCAGGAACTCAAATTTCATGGATGTGCATCCCAGGAACTCGTTTTTTATGGAGCAGCAGCTTCTCCTACCCCACGACATGGATCATCCCACCCAGGAATTCCCGGGATATGGAGCTTTTCCAGGAAATCCCAGGAGCACGGGCAGAGGGGTTTGCCTTCGTTCGTTGTTTATTCCCTATTAATCCAGGAATTAAAAACCTGGATTAGGACTTAAATAAACTCATCCCGAGTTTGTTATTCCAGCACCAGCGGGAAAAGCAGCACAAATTCCAACGTGGATTCCCTCGGGAGGCAATTATTGAAATTAAAGGAGAAGGGATCGCTTCTTTCAGGAGCATCCAACTCCAGAGCTGCTGGAATTCGCAATCCCAGAGCTCCGCCAGCACAAAAAGATGGAAAATCCCACTTGACATTCCCAAAAAATCCCAAAAAGCTGCGGTTTGGGGCTGTCCGCGGTCGGGGAGTGCCACCTGCTGTCCTCGCCTGTCCCCGCTCCAGGGATTTGTCCTTCCCAAATCCCGAGCCACAAATCCCGGAGCGGCAGCACCGAGAATTCCCAGCCGGGAATGGGAAACCGGGGTGGGAAAACGGGAACCTGGAAAAATCGGTGGGAAAGTGGGGATCCCAAAAGCGTTCCCTTCATCCCGCTGGGACAGCAGCAGGAATTTTCCCATGGAAAAAGTGGTCGGGGTTTGGAAGGGGCTGCCCAGGGAGGTTTGGAATCCTCCCCGTTCCTGGAGGTGTCCAAGGAATTCCTGGATGCGGCTCTCAGAGCTCAGGGTGGAGATCGGGCAGAGTTTGATGATCCCGCAGGGATTTTCCAGCCTCACGGATCCTGGAATTCTGCACAGATGGAGGCCACAGCTCCTGGATTCCACCCCTGGAATATGCGAAGGATGAGGCCAAAATTCCCAGGGAGCAAAGGCTGGGATGGGGCCGGAGCTGATCCTGGACTGGGGAGAGCAGGATTTGGGGGAAGGAAAAACATCCCAGGAAAAATGAAAACAATTCCAGCAGGGAAGGTCAGGAAATGCAGAAAAGGAGGGAAAAGCAGGAAAGGCGAGCTTGACTGTTAATTAAAAATCTCCCTCTAATTAAGGACATTCCACCCTCAGGCACAGGGATCTCTGCTGATCCCACGGAGCATTCCAGGCAAAATTCCCCCTTGGATTTGTTTCCTGGGATGCATCCGGAGCATTCTGGGAGGGATCTGTGCTCGCCCAGGCCCCAGGAGCAGAGCAGGATTTGAAGGAGGAATTGTCAGTCCAGGACCTCTTGGATCCTTCGGACATCAGGGAAAACAACCTGGAAAATCTGACTTGGGAAGCCTGAATCCAGCCCGGAGCGAATTCCAGGATTCTCCTTCGCCACTAGATCGCAGCACATCCCCAATTTCTGCAGGAAAAAGGAGACTCCGGAAGATCCTGGAATCACTGGAGCAAAAATCCAGGTGGGAAATGGTGCGGAAAGAAGGACACGGCCGAGAACATTCCTGCCCTTAGGATGAATCCAACCCGCGGGAATTTCCTGGGCTGGGGGAAAAGTAAAAAGCCACGGGCAGCATCCAGCATGTCCAGGGCTTCCCATTCCGTGGGGAGAAAGGTTGGGATGGGATCACTGCGCTCTGCTGGCTTCCCACAGTCCTTGGGCGAACTCGGCCGCGGATCCTGGAGGGAAAGTCCTGGAAAAGTCCTGGAAGGAAAAGAGGGAAGAGGTGAAATGGGAAAGAACCGAGGGAGTGAGCAGCAGCAGCAGGGCTGTCCCCAAAGCCCACAGGGACATTTCACATCCCTGAATTCCTGTCCTTGTCCCATTCACATCCCCGAATTCCTGACCTTTTCCTGTTCACATCCCAGAATTCCTGCCCTGTCACATCCCCGAATTCCTGCCCATTCACATCCCTGAATTCCTCTCCTTTTCCTGTTCACATCCCCAAATTCCCGCCCTTGGCTCCGAATTCATATCCCCAAATTCCTGCCCTGTCACATCCCCGAATTCCTGCCCATTCACATCCCTGGATTCCTGTCCTGTCCTTCTCCTGTTCACATCCCTGAATTCCTGCCCTGTCCCTTCCCTCAATCCCATTCGCTTTTCCCCCTTCTCCAGCTCCTGAGGATCCCTTAATGGATGAATTACCTGCGGAAAAAAACCCACCTGGAATTCCCTCCTTCTTTTCCCACTCCTTCCTTCCTTCCCACCCCCTGCCTCTCCCAGCTCCCAAGGCCTCCCAAATTCCAAGCACACGAGGTTTTCCAGGGGCCAGACTTCCACGGCTGCTTATTATTCCCGGCAGGAATATCCCGAGACAGCAAATTGCTTTGTTGATCCTGCGGAGGGAATCGATCCCTGCAGAGCTCGGCGCCTCTGGAATGTTCATCCCTGCCCGGGAGCAGGAAGGATGATCCCAGTGGGATTTGGGATTGGGTCGGGGAGGGTGGGCCAGGCTTTTCCCAAGCTTTGGTGAGGAGCGGGATGGAAGGTTGGGATTTATTGATTGAAGCCCCCTCCTTTTCCAGCAGAGCCCCTGGAATTTAAAATATTCCCAGCGCTGCCTTTCCCTCCGGAGAAGGACGGGAATAAATCCCAGGAGTTGGCCGTAAATCAAAAATTAATCTCCTGGAAGTGCCCGGCCTGTCCTGATCCCTCAAACAACAAAACAGCAGGAATTTATCACGGGAATTCATCCCAGTGGCTGCCGGGGAGGGGTGGGTGAGGGTGGAAGAGCAGGGAGTTAAAAAACAGGGAAAAAAAACCCACGGAAAACAATCGTGATGTGGTTCTGGGGGAGTTAAATGTCACCTTCCGTTCTCACATCCATGGGATTGTCCCCCCTGCACCCCTGGAATGCTGTCCCAGCATTCCCACTGCTCCATGGAGCTCCAGGGAATAAGTATCCATGGTTTTTTTAGGGATTCAGCCCTCACAGGGATCACCAGCGGAGCTCCGAGGAATCCTTGGATGCTTTGATGTGGGAATCACGTGGGAAGGGGTGAGGGGGGAACAAAGAGCTCCATGAATTCTCCAGGGAATGTTTTTCCAGGGTGGGAAGCAGAGGAGAGCCCCAGGAGCAGCTCCGGAGCTGCAGCCTCCTCATTCCACATCCCAAATGCCTACGGATCCATCCCAAACTCCAGCGATTTTCAAGCTGATTCCTCTGAATCCCAAAATAGCTTTTCCCCCCCCACCATTCCCAGCCTTTTTCGCTGCTTTTCCTGCAAAAAATTCCTTTTGATCTTTCTTTCTCCCCCTTCCCATTTCTTCAACAAATTAAGCCCAAACTCATCAGCAGGAATTGCTCCCACTGGAATTAATCCGGGAACCTCCAGCTCAGGATGGAGTTGTTCCATCTCCTTAAAAAAAAAAAAAAAAAAAAAGGTGGATGAAGAAATTAAAGGAATTCGTTGAAATATTTCCCTGGAAGTGGCTCCGGAGTCCCCTGGAGTGTTTGGGGACAGCTCGGACACTTGTCCCTCAAATCTGCCTTTTATTGGAGCTTCTCCTCCCATTTGGAGCCAGCATACACTGGGATTTTGCTCCCAGATATTGGAATATTTTCAGGAATGGGATCAAGGAAGTGTCGGGGCTCCGAGGCTGCTGGGGTTATTCCCAGAGGAGAAATCTAGCGCTTCCATTCCTATTCCTGTTCCTTCCCATCCATTCACACTCATTCCCACCCATTCCCATTCCTTCCTGCCCATTTCCACTCATTCCCATCCATTTCCACTCATTCCAAACCATTCCCAACCATTCCCATCCAT